>CBVK0101045000.1:0-13438 GCA_900067695.1 Picea abies | reverse complement strand
AGTCCTGTATTCCAATTCCTCTTGCATTTGATCACTTTTCTGACTTTGTCAAAATTGAAATTGACTCCAAGTATACTCAGACTTCAGTGCCTGTTGTTACTACTACTAAACCTTTTCATCAACATTGTATCCCTTATGAGCAACCCACTTCCTTTCAAACCAAGATTAGGATGAAAATGTTTAGGCCTTTAAAATTGCCCCATCCCCTTCATCCTTATCCTCTTGACCGTTATGAATATATTCCTTGTTTTTCTAAAGAGAATCAAGTTTCAGCTAAGAGGCATTTGGAATACTTTGAGGATTTTGTTGATCGTTTTCAAATTGTTCACGAAGATGTAATCATGAGATTTTTCTCTAAATATCTAATCAGAGATGTTGCTGCATGGTTCAGGGGTCTGAGAGCTGATTCAATTGGCTCTTGGATTGAGTTCTCTAAAGCTTTCCTAAAGTATTAGGGTGAATAAAAATCTTTAGATTCTTACCTCGCTAATTTCTATGCTTTGAGGCGAGAGCAGGATGAAGCCTTGCCTGTTTTTAATAGAAGGTTTTACCGTGTTTATCATGGCATACCTTTGGAGGTCTGGCCTACAGAGACGTTTTCCATGATATATTATATTATAGGTCTCCATTCAGAACTTGTCCTTCTTCTAGTAGAACAAAAGTCTCCATCCTTAATCCAATTGTTTGAAGATGCTCGAGAGGTGGAGGAGAACATTCATGCTTCCAGAAAGATACAATATCGAGATTTATTTCAAAATTTGCAGGTGCATGAGCAAGTAAACTGTCAGTACATTTTAGATTCAGAGCAAAAAAGCAGTGAGGATGAAGCAGATAAGGAACAATAGCCTGAAGGTGAGTACATTTCAGATTCAGAGAAAGAAAGCAGTGATTATGAAGCAGATAAGGAACAACAGCTTGAAGGTGAGTACATGTCAGATTCAGAATTAAATTTTTCACTGTGGGCTAAGTATTCCAGAGACAGGTATGCATGTGAAGCTTATGATCAGTTTGTAAATCAAGAAGAGCCTATGATGACTGATGATTGCATAGGAAATTATATGTTTTTAACTGATCCTTGTTCATATGATTTTAATACTGTCTTATGATGCAGGAGCATCCCTCATGACAAAAGAGCCAACGTGGAAGCGGAAGACGGTTGGAAGACGTCCAGCACAAGTTTTGAAAATTTTCCCTTGAAGCCGATGCACCAAACATAAATGAGATCATTTAATGAAGGCATCCTGATAAAATGTAATCAGACCTTGAGTGCCCCGCTCTCGTTTGAGATAGACAGAGGCATTTATAAGTAGTAAATGTAGGTAGGTAGAATTGAATAATAGATTATACGGTTCTAGAAAAAAGAGGGAGAATGGATATAGACACCCTCATTGTATATTGTAACATAGTTCAGGAAGATTTAGAAGAATCCAGAGCATAGGAGAGAAGCAGAGAACTGTAAAAGAACATCCATGTACAGATCTTGAATTAATAGAAGAATTTGATTCAGATTCATGGCTGTTGTGTTATTCTCTCTGTGTGTGTAATGTTTTTCTTATAAGTATTTACTTCCTGTTATGCAATTGTTGTTATGCTGTGTGTATGATCTCATGTGTTGAGATTGAAATCTGAGAGGAAGTTAAATGAGTTACAACTGTTTCTCTGTCTGAGTAATGGTTCTTGCAAGAAGTGCAGTCGAAATCGTCCACAAGGAGTGCATTGACAGAAGGCTCAGATAGTTTAACTCTTGTTCTCATTTTCCTAGGAGTGAAATTGGGTTATACAAGCCATGCAAGGACTGTGCAGGCTAAAGAGAGTCTCATTCATGAAACTAAGAAAAGTGTTGAACGACTGCTATTGTAGGTGTGAAAAGAGTCAAGGGAGGTTAAATACTTGACGTGTTTACAAAGTTTCCGCAAAGAGTGCAAGCAAAGGGCTTCGAAATCTAAGGGAGTGAGAAGTTGGGAAAGCTCAAGAGGAGTAGAGTCTTCAAAGATTCGTTGAAGGAATGCACTGGAAGTTTTGCATCAAGGAAATCCCGAGGAGAGAGGAGCAATGGTCGAGATCTTGTGGAGGAGCTTGTGAAAATCCCGTCAGCTATCAGATTCATCAGAAGTAACGAGGAAGTTACAACCACACTACAAGTTTAAGCTCGGAATACCGTGGTCCATTAGATTATCTTTCTGGTTACCCGTCAATCATCCGATTGGACAGAACTGCACAGGTTTTAAGTCTGTGTGGGCTTCAGGGTTTCAAAAGTTAAGAAGTTGGAGACCTTTCGAGTCTTGAAACTTCGGGAAATCCTAGTCGTTGATCTCAGCCGGACACGTGTCAGACATAAGGAAAGGATTCAGGGTTCAACCCATCACGAATCCCAGGAGTGAAGAAATCATTGCATTAGGAATCGCGATCTTGCGATGTCTGAAATGCCGACAGGGAGACAATGACGTGGAAGGGTTTGGTCACACGTGCATTGGGGATCAACATATCGGAATCCCTAGTGACTTGAAAATCATTGCAGGAGGAGTCACGAAACTCCGAAATGCGACAACCACACAATCACATTTTTTGAGTGGAGAACAGGTGTCACCCATACCGAGGTTTGGGACATAGAAGGTTCCGAGAACAAGTGCAACAGAAATCGCGAAATCGCGATACGTGATTTCCTGATTGAGACAGGATTGTGAGCCATAGGTACCGCACTAAGGGATAGGTGTTGAAAGGTCAAAACCTCAAAGATTTTAATGCCAAGGTGCATTGAGAATCGGGGGATTAGGGATCCTGAAGATGCGGAGTCTATACCCTTCACTCCTGCGATGTTTGATTTCCCAATTCGGATAGGGAGATCATAAGGAGAATTTTTGTGGGTGTTAACGTCCTGATAAGGGATTGAAGAACTTCAAGTTATTCAGGCCGAGGAAGGAGAGAGATCCTGTGGAGTGGACATGCCTTGGTTGGCACGCATGCATCAAGTGGTATCAGAGCTTTGAAAAGCTTCTTTTCTTTCTATAGCAGAGGACAAGAAGAATTCACCATGCCGCCAAGGAGAATGGGTAGACAATCACCCAATCCCGAGGAGGAAAGGGAATTGTCCAGAGAAAGAGGTAAGCAAGTGCAGATTCCAGACGTGGAGAGAGGAATGTGAAATATTCATGCCAGAATGGAGGACAGGGAGATAAGAGAAAGGTGAAAAGATGATGTAGGAGATATTAGTGAATCTGAGGATGAAGATGATGCTGGACATGAAGAATAAGAAATCCCAGTGGAAGATGCAGCGAGTGAACGCTTACTTAAAGTTGTTGCAAGAATGAGTACAAGGGAAAAAATGGACATTCCAGTTTATAAGGGAAATCTGGATGGGGAAGAGATGCTAGATTGGATTAGAGCTCTTGACACCTACTTCGACTATGAAGATATTGAAGAGGATAAGAAGGTCAAGCATGCCGTCACAAGATTAAAAGGACATGCAGCCTTGTGGTGGGATGAACTGCAAGATGACAGGTGTTGCCAAGGCAAGTAGAATATTAAGAGCTTAGACAGGATGATAGCCAATATGAAGGCAAAATTTATTCCCAGGGACTATCAAATTTCTCTGTTTAGGAGGATGCAAAACCTAAGACAAAAGCTGATGACAATGAAGGAGTATACTGAGGAATTTTACAGACTGAATATCAGAGCAGGTCATCGCGAAAGCAATGATGAAAAGGTGGCCAAGTATATGAATGGCCTGAGGTATGAAATTTAGGATGAAATAAGTATGGAAACCATCCTAATGGTGGAGGATGATTACCAAATGGCTCTGAAGGCTGAGGAGAAGTTGAGCCGTAAGCAAAGTCAGAGAGGCCGAGGCAGGAGCCAACCCAGAGGCAAAGCAGTTGCCTAAGATAAATACCAGAAGCCCAAGGAAGAATGGAAGAAACCTCAGGGAAAAGTTGAAAGAGGTGGAACCTCACAGAGAGGACCATATGTTGAGCAGCGAGGACAACAAATTGAATAGAGGGGAGGATATGCTGATAATGATAGGTTTCCTCGTACCCGAAGTAGAGAAAGGGGAAGAGGTGGAGTAGTCACATGCTTCACATGTGGGAAGAATGGCCACAGGTCGTTCAAGTGTCCAAAGAAAAAGAAAGAAAATGGAGAGACTCACATCGCTGAGGCATAGAGGCGAGATGCTAAGGATGAATACACTGAAGGTGGAAGGTCGTTGGTGATGAGAAAAGTCCTTTTGATGCTAGAGAAGGAGATGGAGAATACAGCACAGAGAAACAATCTTTTTAGGACTTATTGCAAGACTAAGGATAGAGTGTGCAAGGTCATTACGGACAGCGGGAGCACAGATAATCTCATTTCAACCGAGATGGTAGAAAAGATGGAGCTGGAGACAACCGATCACCCAAGTCCATACAAAGTTTCATGGCTACAGAAGGGACATCAAGTAAATGTCACTAAACAGTGTTTAGTTGAATTCAAAATAGGAGGGTATAATGATAAAGTACTCTGTGATGTTATTCCTATGGATGTTTGTCATTTATTGTTGGGTAGACCATGGCAGTATGATAGAAATGTGATTCATGATGGGAGGATGAACACATATACCCTGACGAAGAATGGGAGAACCCATAGGTTGCATCCAATTGAGGATAAGGAGGTGAAACTGGAGGTAAACAACACAATACTTCTCATGAGTGGGAAGGAACTTCTTACAGAAGTTAAGAAGAAGGAGGATCCACAATTCTTTGTGGTCAGAAAGCCGAGAATTGTTCTTTCTAGCACAAGAGTGGACGATTTTCCAGGAGAAGTTCAGGAACTGCTGGAAGAGTTCACTAATATTGTAGTAGACGAATTGCCTCGTTTGTTGCCACCAATGAGGAGCGTGAGTCATCATATAGACCTCATACTAGGAGCTATTTTTCCAAACAAAGTCACGTACAGATTGACACCACAGGAGAATGAGGAGGTCAAAAGACAAGTCCAAGAATTGTTGGACAAAGGATTGGTTAGGGAAATCTTGAGTCCATGTGTTGTTCCGATAGTACTCAGTCCGAAGAAAGACGGAGGCTGGAGGATGTGCACTGATTAAAGAGCCATCAACAAGATAACTATCAAGTATAGATTCCCCTTGCCAAGAATTGATGATTTGATGGACTGCTTAAGTGGAGCAAATTTTTTTTCAAAGATTGATTTGAAGAGTGGATATCACCAGATTCGTATGAGAGAAGGTGATGAGTGGAAAACAACATTCAAGACAAACGAAGGTTTGTATGAATGGCTTGTTATGCCAGTTGGCTTGACGAATGCACCAAGTACCTTTATGAGGTTGATGAATGAAGTCCTGAAAGAGTTCATCGGGAAATTTGTCATCGTGTATCTGGATGACATATTGGTTTTCAGCAAGATGAAGGATGAACATTTGAATCATTTGGCTATTGTAATGAAGATATTACAGCAAGAGAAGTTGCTGATAAACATGAAGAAGTCCTCATTTATGAAGATAGAACTCATTTATCTAGGTTTTGTTATATCTGCAAATGAGTAGAGGATGGATCTAGAAAAGGCGAAAGTGATCAAGAATTGTCCATCACCGATAAATGTATTCGAGGTGAGAAGTTTTCATGGATTGGCTAGTTTCTACCGGAAATTCATCTGGAATTTCAGTGGAATTAGTGCAGCGATGATGGACACAGTGAAGAAGCAGCATAAATCTTTTCACTGGACCAATGAGGCTGAGAAGAGTTTCAATTTATTGAAACGAAATATTTCGGAACAACCAATTCTGGTGTTGCCGGATTTTCAGAAGACATTCCAGGTAAAATGTGATGCAAGCGAGTTTGCTATAGGAGCGGTCTTGAGTTAGGAGGACAGACCGATTACATATTTCAGCGAGAAGCTGAATGAGGCAAAGGAAAAGTATTCCACATATGATAAGGAATTTTATGCCATCATACAAGCATTGAAGAAATGGAGGCACTATTTGATTCCAAAGGAATTTGCTTTATATAGTGATAACCATACATTACAGTTTGTGACCCAACAGGAAAAGTTGAATCAGAGGCATGTTAAGTGGGTCGAATACATACAGAAATTTACATTTGTAATTAAGCATATTTCAGGCACTGCTAACAAAGTTGCTGATGCTTTGAGCAGGAGGTGTTTGTTGTTGCAGGAGTTCAAAGTCAGGACGTTAGGCTTTGAGGATCTCAGAGACATGTACGCTGATGATTCGGACTTTAACGAGGTGTATCAAGCAGCTGAGAATCCATTTCTCAGAGATAGAAGCCCTTGGACAAACTATATGATCCAAGATGGATTATTGTTCAAAGGAAATCAATTGTGCATTCCAAATTGCTCCATGAGGGAGAATCTGTTAAAAGAGAAACACAGTGGAGGCTTGGTAGGGCATTTTGGTCACGATAAGACATTTGCAAAGCTGAGCGAGTCATACTTTTGGCCAGGGATGCGAGCACATGTCAAGAGGTTTGTAGATAGATGTTGGATTTGCCAGCATTTGAAAGGAAGAAAGCAGAATACAGGTTTTTATCAGCCACTGCCCATACCAGAGAGGCCATGGGAGGCAATCAGCATGGATTTTGTATTGGGATTGCCACGAACGTAAAGAGGAGTTGATTCGATCTTTGCGGTAGTTGACAGGTTTTCTAAGATGGCACACTTTATTCCATGCCAGAAGACCAACAATGCGACTCATATCGCAAATCTATTTTTCAAGGAGGTCATTCGACTTCATGGATTGCCGAAAAGCATAGTTTCAGACAGATATACCAAATTCATAGGGAATTTTTGGAGGACCTTATGGAATAAGCTAGGAACTAACTTGGCATTTAGTTCTTCTTATCATCCTCAGATAGATGGACAAATAGAAGTAGTCAACCGAAGTCTGGGAGATTTGCTGAGGAGCTTGGTGACAGAGCACCATAGCAGTTGGGATAATGTATTACCACAGGTAGAGTTCTCATACAACGACTCATTGAACAGAAGAACAGGCCAAAGTCCATTTCAGATTGTATATGGAACGCAACCGAGAGGAGTTTTTGAATTAATGGATTCAGGACAGACTGCGACTAGCAGCGCTAGTGTAGAAGAATTCGCTGAAGCAATAAAAGAACTTCACAGCCAGGTGAAGGAGCGGTTGTTGAAATCAAGCCAAGAATACAAGCGCAGAGCTGATCAACATAAAATACAACTTCAGTTTGAAGTTGGTGATCTATTTCTAGCACATTTGAGGAAAGAAAGGTTCCCAAGAGGAACATACAATAAGTTAAAGATGAATAAAATCAGACCATGCAAGGTATTGAAGAAGATGGGAGAAAATCCTTATGAGATCGAGTTACCAGATGGAATCGGAATTTCTCCGACATTCAACATCATAGATTTATACCCATACAGAATTTGGGAAACAGAGACTGAAAGTGATGAACAGCTAGAGGTTCAGTGGCAGAAGCAGATGCCAGTTGGAGAGAAGTCACAGATGGAGCAGATACTAGATAAACGAGTGGGTAAGAAAACCAGAAGGAAGGAATATTTTGAATATTTGGTCAAGTGGAAGGGCCATCCAGTTGAAGATGCCAGCTGGGAAATTGAAGCAGAAATTTTGAAACATGGACATATAGTGCAGGAGCTCATGGACAGGAGCCCATGCAATTTTTCAAGTGAGGGAGTATGATGCAGGATCATGCCTCATGACAAAAGAGCCGACGTGGAAGCGAAAGACAACTCGAAGACGTCCAACGCAAGTTTTGAAATTTTTCCCTTGAAGCTGATGCGCCAAACATAAATGAGATCATTTAATGAAGGTGTCCTGATAAAATGTAATCATACCTTGAGTGCCCCTCTCTCGTCTGAGATAGACAGAGGAATTTATAAGTAGTAAATGTAGGTAAGTAGAATTGAATAATAGATTAGACGGTTCTAGAAAAAAGAGGGAGAACGGATATAGACACCCTCATTGTATATTGTAACATAGTTCAGGAAGAGTTAGAAGAATCCAGAGCATAGGAGAGAAGCAGAGAACTGTAAAAGAACATCCATGCACAGATCTTGAATTAATAGAAGAATTTGATTTAGATTCATGGCTATTGTGTTATTCTCTGTGTGTGTGTAATGCTCTGCTTATAAGTATTTACTTCCTGTTATGCAATTGTTGTTATGCTATGTGTATGATCTCATGTGTTGAGATTGAAATCTGAGAGGAATTTAAATGAGTTACAACTGTTTCTCTGTCTGAGTAAGGGTTCCTGCAAGAAGTGCAGTCGAAATCGTCCACAAGGAGTGCGTTGACAGAAGCATCAAATAGTTTAACTCTTGTTCTCATTTGCCTAGGAATGAAATTGGGTTATACAAGCCATGCAAGAAGTGTGCAGGCTAAAGAGAGTCTTAGTCATGAAACTGAGAAAAGTGTTCAATGAATGTTGTTGCAGGTGTGCGCAGAGTCAAGGGAGGTTAAATACTTGACATTTTTACAGAGTTGCCGCAAAGAGTGCGGGCAAAGGGATTCAAAATCTAAGGGAGTGAGCAGTTGGGAAATATCAGGAGGAGTAGAGTCTTCAAATATTCGTTGAAGGACTGCACTAGAAGTTTTGCATCAAGGAAATCCCGAGGAGAGAGGAGCGATGGTCAAGATCTTGTGGAGGAGCTCCTGAAAATCCCATCAGCCATCATATTCATCAGAAGTAACAAGGAAGTTACAGCACGAATGGAAGTTTAAACTCAGAATACCATGGGTCGTTGGATTATCTTTCTGGTTACCCATCAATCGTCCAATTGGACAAAACTGCATAGGGTTTAAGTCCGTGTGGGCTTCGGGGTTTCAAAAGTTAAGAAGTCGGAGAGCTGTTGAGTCTCGAAACTCCGGGAGAATCCTAGCCGTTGATCTCAGCTGGACACATGTCAGACATAAGGAAAGGAGTTGGGGTTCAACCCATCGCAAATCCTAGGAGTGAAGAAATCATTGCATTAGGAATCGCGATCTTGCGATGTCCGAAATGCCGATGGGGAGTTAGTGACATGGAAGAGTCTGGTCACACGTGCATTGGGGATCGGCATATCGGAATCCCTAATGACCTGAAAATCACTGTAGGAGGAGTCGCGAAACATCGAAACGTGACAACCACATAGTCACAGTGTTTGAGTGGAGAACAGGTGTCACCCATACCGGGGTTCAGGACATAGAAGGTTCCGAAAACAAGTGCAACGGAAATCATGAAATTGCGATATGCGATTTCCCGATCGAGACAGGATTGTGGGCCACAGGTACCGCACTAAGGGACAGGTGTTGAAGGGTCAAACCCTTGAAGAGGTTAATGCCAAGGTGCATTGGGAAATGGGGGATCGGGGATCTTGAGGATGTGGAGTCTATACCCTTAGCTCCCGCGAAGTCCGATTTCCCGATTCGGATAGGGAGATCATAAGGAGAATTTTTGTGGGTGCTAAAGTCCTGACAAGGGATTGAAGAACTTCAAGTTCTTCGAGTCGAGGAAGGAGAGAGATCCTGTGGAGAGGACGTGCCCTGGTTGGCACACCTATGTCATCTTATCATCATCTTTTGAGAACATTTCTGAAGAGGAAGTTGTGATGATTGATGATCAAAATCTGAGATCAAGGGAACAAGAAGGTGATCAGTTTTCCAGCAAAGGAACAACCATGATTGAGAAGGATGCTTCCATAGATGTGCAACTATTTTCTAAGGAGAAATATGTTACTTATTTTCCTTTTCAGGATCTAGTAGCAGTTTTCATGGACTTATACTTTTCAGAAAACCTGAAGATTTCAGATTTCCTTAGTTTGCCAATGTTTATGGGCGACAGTTTCAAATCTGCGACAAATGCTAAGGGCAGCCATCAAATTTCAGTTTTGCAGACAAAGGAAAATCACAGCAGATATCAAGAAGAAGGCAAAGAACTAAACAGTTCGGAGCAGCAGTCTATTGTATATGTTTTTCCAACGGATTTCAAGCAGCCTGCATTCAACAATGAGATTAGTAAAGGCAGTTTTTAGCAGTCCAAAGAGGTATTGCTTTATGAATTTGATGACCCTTTTGTTGACTATATGGAGTCTATGAGAAGCATAGATGTCAAACATTTTCTGTCAGAAGAAGATTGTCTTTATCATTTGTTCAAATCTCTCTTCTGCATGATATCTCTTCCATTATTGTTCGGGTCAAGATCAAGGATTTTAATAGTAAATTAGTTTATGATTTGGCTGCATTAGAAATACCATCTTACTTGATAAATCTACCTCTACTGGTTAGTATAGGAGTAGGCAGAGGAATAAGCTTGCCATACGAGCAAATGAGATCTTTTTTAGTTGTTGATTTCACGAATAAGAAGGACATGTCACAGGCAGGTTACAAGCATGTTGTAGTCAGACTACAGGTTTGTTGAAGAACAGTTGCACAAGCTAGATGACTCCATGCCCAATGCTAAAGGCTACTGAAACTACTAGGTTCTTGGAAACCTCGCAGGGAGGTCTCCATTCCAGTTGGAGTGAAATTTTAGCTCCCAAAATGAATCCATCACCATGGTTGCATTTTGTGGTTGATAGCATGGCTATTGGTAGTTTTCTCAAATTGGTTTTGAGTTTTTCTAGCTGCAAGACTTAGCTTTTGATTTTTGTCTTAGAAATAAGATGACCCATAAAGGTCTTCTCTTTAAAATTTTCATAAAATGTTTTCAACAGCTAACGCGTGCTTAAAAGATGATGGTTAGCTGGTGAAAGTGGCGACTTTCAACAGCTAAGGAGCATTTCTCACACGTCGTTAGCTGGTGAAAGTGGGGATTTTCAAACATCCAAAGAGCATTCTCACGAGGTGTGCACTGGTGAAAGTGGTGACTTTCAACAGCTAAGGAGCATTTCTCACAGGTTGTGCACTGGTGAAAGTGACAGTTTTCAATAGCCGAGGAGCACTTCTCATGGGTTGCGCGCTGGTGAAAGTAGAGATCACGTGTGTTCTATCCACTTTGTAAAAAATCTAATGATGATATGTTCATCCCACGTCATCCAATCAAGAATGATGCGCTGGTGAAAGTGGACGATCGGGGAAGCTCGAGTTGCATGTCTAAATCAGATTGCAAAGCGCTAGTGAAGTAATGCATGCTTCACAATCATGGCGTCGAAAATGGAAAATTTGAACCCATCATCCCAGGTACAGGAACAATACTACATGGCTGGTGACATCAAATCACCGCATCATTTCCCCAACACACATCACCCACAATTGTATGGTAAGTTTTCAATGTTGAAAAACAGAACCGAGTATTTTCACCAGCGCAAGACCTCGGCCCAAATAGCATATCGCAGTGTTTGGTGTGTAGAATCGTTTGGGGTTTTGAATTGAAAATGGCAAGAAGACGCAGAGGCTCTTTGTTGAGAAAAGAATTGGACAATCTGTCCTTCCTGTTAGCGATAAAAAATGCACTGGCATTTTTGAAAGAATGATGCTTAAACTTGCAGGGCACTTTTCAATCCCTTCCTGAGCTCCAAATGAAGGTTCGAAAACAGCATTGGAAATCTTAGGATTTCTAGATGTCGATTGACTATTCATGCATGAAAAACGGATTTTCTATGACCGAGAAATTTTATTTTGAAAAATATGTACTTTTCACCAGCTAATTCGCCGAAAATTTTGCTAGTTAGCTGGTGAAAGCACCGCCTTTCACCAGCTTAGGAGAGGATTTGTCGGTAAATAAGCTAGTGAAAGCCCGTCACGGCCAAAATGTTATGGTTTTCACCGAGATCGTAAATTTTTTCATGAGAATGAATTGAAACCTCTTCTAAGGCTTTATTAATGAATAATCAAATCTATCTAATCAGCCACTTTTGGAAAATGAAGAGAAGAAAAGGTGTACAAGTGTCATTTACCATCTTTAAAAGAGGCAGAAGTTCAGGGTTTTGGGAGCCACATCACATAATTCGAATTTCATTATCATATTATCAAACCAGAGAGCCTTGGGAGGCTGAGCTACACATCATCAGATTTCAACCACATTTTGAGGGCCAGCAGATAAAGATTTACCTTATTTTGAGGATCTATTCCTATTCATTTGTAAATGTTGTTTTTTTACTATTTTTAGAAATTCATATCCATAGTTTTAGGATCTGATAACTGAATTGTTAAGCTATAAAGCTACAGAAGGAAGATGAATGAAGCAGGTTTGATTTCAGATACTTGTTATACTATGATTGTAAGCAGACTTGAAGGATAATACAAAGATAGATTTCTCTCTTCTACAATATCAGATTCCTCACCCGTCTCTCTTTGTTTTATGTAAATTGTTTTAGCTGCAGTGACTGTCATCTCACCAGTCAGCTCATAATTTATTTAAAATTTCTTTGCATAGTTTAATAATCCCTACAAATTGTATTTGTCTTGTTAGCTATGTCTTCTCACTCACTTAAGATTTGCCATCTTATTATTGTTTTATGAGAGCTCTGTTCATTTGATTACCCATTTATGGTCTGAGTACTCAAGTTATGATTTGTTATCTCATTGATCCACCTATAAAATACCAAAAAACCATTATTTCTAAGTTACCAAGCATCCTTAGCTTACAACCCTAAGTAGTTTCTTGGAGTGATAAAAAATTGGCGGCGTTGTCGGGGACAGGAGTTTGAAGCTCAGCCTCCTTGGGAGACGACAAGATCTAGCTTTGATGATAGACAAAGTCTGGACATCATTTGGTTGTAATCATCTATCTGGCAACTCCATGAAGAATGAATTCAATGGCAACTCCATTGAACACCTGTGACAGATCCAGAAAAGATCATCAGAAGGAGACGAGCCTTGCAGAAACAGATTTTCAGATCTGTAGATTATCTACCTCAGGGATTTCAAGAGGTACTGTTTCTTATTTGTATCTAGACCATCTTCTGTTAAGCCTATTTTTCTGAATCTTCATGTTTTCAGAAATCTAAAATTGAAATAGAAAACCTAAAGGGTGACAGCCTCCATTAGTTTCTGAAATTACAAACCTGATTTCTGAGTTTGACATTGTGTATAATCCAAGGAAAGAAGTCTTACAAGTTGGCCTTAGGAGAGAACTTCTCCTTTTTTTTCCATCCTTCACAAACAGAGAAGAATATATATATCCTTACTAGTCTACTTGTTGAAAAGAGTGTCCTAAAAGACCATTTGTGAAAGGTGAGGAAATCTAATCCAGCTGTTAGGGCATATTTGCAAAGGCTTGTTCTTTCCTTGATCCATCTGAGTTTGAATAAGACTCCACTAGGAGGATCCATTTAACAAGAGATGAAGAGGCTGCACTTTAAATCCAGATATCAGTTTATCAGTCTGCTTCATGAATTATTGTTTTTTTTATTAACTCTTTCATGTTATTCCCTTTACATGTAAAGAGAATCATTTTTTGTTTTGTATATTTAGAAGACTACCATCCCGTTTTCATCTATCCATCTTTAGAAGAAATAGAGACTC
>CBVK0101044991.1:0-11687 GCA_900067695.1 Picea abies | reverse complement strand
CCTAATGTTAAAAGGAAGTGTCATAAATGGTATAAATACATATCATTATACATTTATTTATACACACAAGTCGAATTTCAGAGGAAATCAGAAGTAAAGAAGGTCGGATTTCAAGGGAGGATGAAGTCTTTTGGTGATGTGTTCTAAGGTATGTTATTTTCAGGTCATCTTACCATTTTGTCTATAACTTTGTTTCTAGAACGATTCAGATCATGAAATTTATATGGTATTGAGAAGACATGTCAAGGTACCTATGGTAAAATTTTCAGCTCTTGATTTGCTATAATTATGGAGATACACTATGTGGAAGATAGGGTTTTTGGCCAGTCCTGAAGCTAGTCAATAAACATGTGTTTTGGGTAAAACAATCATAACTTCTTCAAAGAGAATCCAAATGATGTAGGACCAATTGCATTGGAAAGAGTACTGACTATAGTTTCTTGTGTGTGAGTTTTAGAATTTGATGTTAAATATTGAGCACGGGGCATTCTGTACAAGTTTGGTCTCCTGAATAAACCAGAATTGAATAAGGTCTACCATTCTTTCTATAACTTCCTTTTGGGGAGGATTCAAGGAGTGAAACTTGGAGAAGTTTTAGAAAATAAATTCAGTAATATTATCTATAGGATCATAGTATTCCAAGAATTGAAGAATTGCAGAAGTTGAAGAATTCTCATGAAGCATTATCAGGTTCTATGTGATGGTTCGTTGATGGTGATGATTTAATGTAAAGTTTTATTATCTCTCATATATTCTTGGGTGGAAGGAAAGGGAAAGGATGGAGAGTTAAACCCTCTCTTGATATTGGAGGATTGTGTCTTCCTCTTTTAGGTTTATCCCTCCCTTTACATTTGGAAGCTGTAGCTACCTTTGGAAGTACTTCCCTTGAACAATAACTATTGATTATTTCTCATATATTGTGCATGGTGTACTGTGGTGTATTGGTGTAAATATTATACTATTGTTCATTTCTCATTGGATATAATTGAATGGTTTAAGTATAAGTTTAAAAAGGTTTTAAATTTTACTTGATACTGATTCACTCCCCTCTCAGTATCAACACCCTGAATATATGAAAATGACTTGGATTGTTAGTATGCGTCGTACGAAAATATAGTGTGCATGAAAACTAACAATTTGTTTGGCTGAGAAAAGTTAACTTGCAGGAATAAAGATTCTTGGATATGGAAAGGATGTAAGCCCATAAGAAAGACCGATTATTTGTTGAGCTAAATTTCTATGGGGAGGAAAGTCCCATGCTTGTGAATCTGGTTCTGTGTGGAACAGATCTGAAAATAAATGAAGAAATTGGAAAAATATGTGAGTGACAGATTTGCAATAAAACTCTGATAGTTCTTGTAAACTATTGATTGGGATCATGCACACAATGGGTATGTCAAGGGAAACAGTGAGCCTGAATAATAAGACAACCATGTGGATACAAATCCACAAAGTGCGCAGATAAGTATTGTGCTAGATTATGAAATTTTCTTACAAATTTTATGCAATAGTAAAATGTTTTCTCATGAGACTACGATTAATGTGCTTGTTGTCCTAGAATTATTGAAGGCAGGTGATGAAGATTAAGAATCCAAAAAAGGACCTGACTGAGGACAAAGGTCAAGACTTTTGAAGTGTCTGAATGAGAAAGGCATGACATGTGTTTCTGAGAAAGAACATCAAGGATGGTGTTCCTTTTTAAGGGGGGGGAATTGTAACACCTTGTTTCCCCCAGTTGTAAATATAACTATATTGGTCAATGAACTATGGAAAAATCAAATGTGTGAATCTTTGATTTGATGGACCTTTGAAGGAAAGGTCGATGAATGTAAATTATGTTATTTTAATAGAAATTTAATACATGTTGCATGATTACTGGAAAGGGGATGTGATAAGAGAGACCATGAATGTTGGGAAAGAGATGGTGGAGGGGACCAGGAATGGTTGTGTTAACCTCCACCGAACCAATACCTTGCTAGATTTAATTTCTTAGGATCAGTACAACCCTCTGACCCAAGAATGAATTACAGTCAGGCTGGTAGGTGGGAAGACCTCCTCAAGAGTTAATGAGGGGATGGGGCATACCACCTATCTATAAGACTTCCAGACCTAACCATGGACTGGGAATTTGGGACACATGCAATCTTTCTGGAAAAGGAAAGAAAGGAAAGCATGGGGGTCAGTAGAGGATATTTGCGAAGAGTGCAGAGATGAGAGACTGAGCTCTCGGGTTAGAGGAAGAACTGTGAAATGAATGTGTTCTGATTACAAGAAATAGAGACTGACTCGAGAGAAGGAGAGTAACCTTCATCCCTATCTATGACTAAGTTGGGAGAAGGAGAGTAACCTTCATCCGTATCTATTTATGTGCTAGGAGAAGGAGAGTAACCTTCGTCCCTAACTTTTGTTGAGCCTGAAGAAAATATTCAATATCAAAGCATCGTGGTCTAGCTCGATGGTGGCAAGTGGTAAAACTGTTAGGAGTGACTGAGCCTATGGTTGGGTGGAAACGGGCACCCCTTTCAGTAGTCCCATCACGTCTTCTAGTTCTTATAAGTGTTTTCATACTTTGTGCTTTGAAATGGAATAATGAATGAATGCATGTATGTATACATTTAAGATTGACCTCTGTATTGACTGATCGAGTGATGTGTATGTATTTATCTCCTTGATAACTTATTCTTTTTCTTGATTTTCCATATGCTCCAGTTTAATGCCCGAAGGTGTTTTACGCAGGGACTTACCTCACCATTCCAAATTCAGAGCAAGCCTCTTGGCACTACTACCATCTCGGTAATTCCATGAGATTACACTGCCTTGCTTTAGAATTTAAAGTTTTGTGAGATAGGAAGGTGCTTCCTTCAAACTAGTAGCCTAAGAGACCCTAGGATCACGCCCATGACCTTAACTAAATGTCAGCTAAGAGTAGAGCTTATAGCCCTAGATTCATTAGAGGGTCCATATGACCACAGTCTAGGAACCCTGCATCAAGTCCGAAAGGAGCTAACTCTTGATGGATTTGGAGCTTCGGGAGCTCGAATCCCTGGGATGTCAAAATTCATAACTATAAAAAATACTCAAATTTTAGAGTTGCAAAAGGTTGTGAGTCGTAGATCTGGGGAGTCCATTGGGACCCCTTTTCAACCGTCCGATCGCCTAGTGGAAGGTTTCGCGTATGGTACTTTAGAGAAGTTACACTTAGGGAGAAAGGAGGAGTTTGCATCACAAAAATCCCGAATGCCGAAGCCCTATGTGACAAGAGTCATCGATGTTAGGATACTTTGGGACTTTTCCTAGATGCTAGATCTAGGCCGTGGTCAGCCCAATGCTGACCAACTTCGGGAGAAGAGAGGAGTCTGCACCGCCAAACTCCTGAATGTCGAACTCCCGAAGTAACAAGAGTCGTAGATCTATGGATCTATGTAGTCGGATCTCGACCATGAGATCTGATGGATGTTAGAAGGTTGTCAGTCCAGAGTGACATGGCATAGTGATGTCACCCAGGGACACATGGACCTCATTTTGAAGTGCTACATGTTACCCAGATTTGTGTGTATCACTTACCATATATACCTACTGGAACGTGACATGTGTCATCCCCAATGAGGGTGCATGTCACCCCTGGTCCTTCCACATGTCATCTCATGGTACATGCCCTCCTAGACAAAGGGTTTGGTTAAGTGACAGAGAATTTGGGACTTTGGGACTCTTGAGGGTTTGGGGTGTAGTATGGTAGAGAGACCGAAAGGCTCGGAGGCCAAAGTCCACCTGATTTATTGATCTTAGAGGATAGGTGTCAAAAGATCCGAAACTCTGGGAGGATTTCACTTCAGAGGTTTGTGATTGTGAGTACTTGGGAATCCATCGAAGCGTATAATCTTGAAGTAAATTAGAATCGTTAATGTTCCATGGATGCATGGCATAAGATCGCATAGTCCAGAGACTTGGCACTCCAGAAGACTTGAGGGGAGGTGTCTTGGAATTCACCGGAGCTCCTGAGCATGAGGTTTCGGTGGGTCGTTGATATGGAAAGGGAGAAGGGAACATCGGTCCCTCTCTCATCATTTCGGAACTTCGCTAGTTTGGAGTTCGGAAGAATTGGGGAGTGGTGAAGTGAAAACTTTAGAAGACTGAATTTCTAAAGCACCCTTTGATTAGGTGCTAGGTCACAACCCGAGGTCATATGAAGGAAGGGTCCTAGAATGGATAGCTAGCTCCTTTTTCTCAAATCCTTCAAAGGGGCCATGAAGAACCTGCACTTTGAAGATAAAGGAACCTAGATAGAGTTAAGGAAAGATAAATTATTACACCCAACCCTTTAAAAGAGCACTTAGGGGTAAGGTGTGTTACAAATTGGTATCAGAGCATGACAACAACACTTGGCCTTCATGGGCTCATGCAAGAGTCGCATGAAAATATTTCTGGAGAACTTTAAGGGGTAACACCCTATCTTACCACATTCCTAAGAGGCTTAGAAAACCTTTGTTGAAGAGAGGAATGAGATCCTTTACTGTTCATAGCTGTTTTGGAAATTGGCACTGTATGTTATTGATGTTCCCAAATAAAGAATTTGAATTCACTGTGAAATTGTATGCATTGTTGTACTATCATAAGATTCAGTTACCAAGGCTAAGATGACCCCGTGGAGAATATTACTGCCAAACATAAATCATCTGCATAAACTCCTTGAGTAGAAGGATGCAGATTTAAAATACAGTTGGGATTTTACCCCAACAATATTGAACCATGTTATTCTATGACAAAGGGAGCCTAGAACTTCTTGGGAAATGAAATTCGATCCTACAAGAATGGGATTATGCTGAAGAACACTAATATCTAAACTAAAATCGCAATGTGAATGGATGGAAAGGATCTGTAGCAGTAATGATTACTGCTTTAATGAAGCGTTAACCCTAGTATAGGTGTATAACCCATCACAATCAAATAAATGAGTCTGGTCACCATTCCCTAAAAAGGGAGAGCATGCACAGCTCTCGGGTTTCAAGTGGACTGAGAAATGAATTTTGTTTCTAGGTACAGGAATTGTTGGACATGGTTTTTTCTAATCAAGATGATAAACATAGCTGTAGAATTATAGAGTGATTGAGTGAAAAATCACAACAACCTCCCTTGCTTGGTGGATAGGAAAATAATCTTCCATATTTCTTGTGGGAGGAGGAGAATGGCTTCCGTCCTGATTGTACTGAACAAAAGGAAGAATTCTAGATGTAATGGTCAAGACCAATCTTGACCTAAAGATACTCTGGATTTCTGAACTAGGATACTTAGTAAGTAGTCCAAATGGTATTAGACATTATTGTTAAAGTTAAGATAAAATGGTTGACTAATTGTTGACCATGAATGTGGTAAAGGAAGTGTTGGGGCACTTCTAGAATCCCAATGGGTCAGATTGACATCCAGTGGTGGATGGTAGCCATATAGATATAGTTGGAAGTTATTTTGGTTGATTATGTTACCTTGGGCATGGTTATAATTTCCTAGAATGTATTTATAAGTTGGGTAATGTTCCAGGGAGGTTGAGGCAAGAGTGTTTTCTTTCTAGTTGTTATCATATATAAAGGGAACATGGTTATGACTATGTTTGATTCAAATTCCATGTGGATGTCATGTGAATGACTGCAAGCTCTCAATTGAGAGGGAAACTCAGTGTTGAGTGTTCCTATGAGGCTTTTCTTAAGGATGGAAGCAATAACCTTGGAGGAGGATCTGGAAGTTTGAGATTCCCATGTGCATGCATGACATGGAAAGGGTGCAAGCAATGAGCTTGCATGATGAGCGTTTGGTTAGGTTTGTGTGTGTTTTTACTGAGTGCATGGATTTAATGGATTGTGAAGCTTCTTGATATGAAGCCTGATAGTAATACCAGTTAGGTATGAATGCTATTAAATGTAAAAGTGATGCACATGTATGATTTAAGGATATATGTATACTAAAGGCACAATATGGCTTCCTTGATGAGTGATATGTAAGGATGTTGGCCCTTGACCAAGTTTTGAGATAATCTTGGTCATGTGACCTATTTTGGGACTTCGATAGCCTGTTGAAGGAGGAGTGCAATATGAAGTGGAGATCACGGGATCTCAGCCCACTTTTGGGTTCTTTTTGGGTTTTTGGGAATATGTAATGGGAAAGGGATGTCGGCCCGTGGGTTTACCCATGCTTAGGCCCACTTTTGTATGTATAAATAGAAGGATAGGCAATGTAAGAAATGCCAAATAATATGTCTATGTGATGTATGCTAAGTGCAAGTAAGGTCTGTAAGATCTTAGTGCCTATATGAGACTTCCAGAAGCTGAGTGCAAGTCACTGTAAGAAGTTGTAGAAGGATTTTGTGTTGTAATGCAAGGAAGAAGGATCTAGAGAGTTGCGCAAATCTTCTGTCCTGTGCACAGTAGGGTTTTGGTGGCTCTGTGATTTTAACTGATTGAAGACACTAATAAAAAAGAAGAGTTGGTGGATGTAGCCCCAGGGTGGGGGTGAACCACGTAAATCTGTGTGTTATGCTTTGTGCTTTGATTCGATGTGGTTATCCCTGCTTTTGATAAGTGCTTTGATATATTTAGATAGATCTACTTATGCTTTATTCTTCATTAGATGTGTGTAAATATTAGATCTGACATGTATGAAGATGGTTAGTGCTAATCTATTGGATCTGATTTGTTTTACTATTGCTAAGTGCTGAAATATCTTAGATCTAAGTGAATGTTGTGATTCTCTATCTGCGAAGTATAATAAGGGTTGAATATTGATGAACGATCAATGCTAAGTGTTCTGTAAGTGATATAATCACAGATATGTGTCCCAGCTAAGGTTGCATACACCTGAGTCTTGCAACCACCCCTGCCTCTACCTTGGGTGAGACTTCATATGCTTTGCAGGTGTTTTCAAAAGGGCCGGTAGTTAGGTTTTTGTTGGTGCATTGTTGTAGCGTTGAACCCAAAGTCTGCCCCTATGCCAACAAATGGTTTCATTGCCGAGACTGAAACTATGATTGTTGGGAAATAAGGGAGAAGAAGCTTTGTGTGAAGATTCAATTGGAAACTGTGGAAGCTCTGTGCGTAGATATGCTGCCCTAGTGCGTAGCTTTTTAATCAACCCATGAAGCTTTGTGCCACGAAAAGAGGTCATATCAGCGAGATATGAACACTTTGTGCTCTAAGAAAGGTAAAAGTAGAAGTGTCTGAAGAAAAGAGGTAAGATCTGCATAAAAGAGGTAAGATCTGTAAATCTCAGTGCTCTAATAAAGGTAAGAATAGTTAAAAGGTTCTAGATCTAAAAGCTTTTGTGCTCTGTAGAAGTAAGATAAGTGGAAAGTTTTGTTTCTAGAGCATGGATCTAGGTATGTTTGATATATTTTGTCCTAGCTTAAAAACTAGGGCATTAATAGATGAATGAAAATTTGACATGAGTAGATCTAATAAGACTAGTGATAGATATGTTGTTCCTATGCATAGAAAGAATGTTTGCACTAACGAATGGATGCAGGACCCTAGAAAGAATTTCTTGCAGGTTAGCTACCACAATCCTAGTGCATAGTACAGAAGAGGTTGGAGATCATTTAAAAGAAGGAGAGGATTAACCCTATGTTATAGTTACAGAAAACCAAGCCATATAGCTAAGGAATGCCCTGGTGGAAGACCTAGTTGCCTTTGTTGCAAAGATATGGACCACGAAGTCTTGGATTTCCCTAGAATTATTGCTAAGCTTGAAACAATGAATCTGAACCAGGAAAACCCCAAAGAAGATCCAGAAACAACAGAACCCCATAAATAATCAGAGAAGATATTACTACAGATGAAAGACACCTTGAATGACCACCGACATGTTAGATTATCAGAGGTATTTAAAGAAAAATAATGCATTGAGGCAAGAATAGGAGACTTCAACATTGACTATGTTCTGGATGAAGAACCACAAGTGAATATCATGACATATAGAGCCTGGGAAATTATAGAGAGGCCTGCTATGATTCCTTCATTAGGAGGAATAGGGTTATTTAGAGGGAAATTGGTAAACCTATGTGGAAATCTCACTCAAATATCTATGAATGCCAATGGAACTTCGACATAAGAAGATTTTGAGATTATCAAATTTGTTGAGGATAACGCCCCATTTACTATGTTACTTGGAAAACCTTGGATTGACAGAGATCAAGCCGAACGAAAGGAAGAAAAATAAGTTTTGGAGCAGAAGCAACAAGAATTAAAAGATTTCATGACCATAAAGATTGCACAATTGATTGAAGAACATGAGAACAGATCAAAGTTATATGACACTAGAAGCCCATATGTTGAAGTTGTAATAACATCAGAGGACTCACAGAAGACTAAAGTACCTACCCTAGGTAAATAAGAAATATTACCTCCGAGTCCTAGAAAGAAACCTCAGCAGCGCGAAGTGACTATGTCCATGGAAAATAAGAATCAGAACGGGAAAAGAACCATCGAGACGAAGCTCACTGGGAAGAAGGCTAGAAATCTGAGTAAGAATAAGGCTAAGATTGAAAAGTTACAGCAGGTTCCAGGGGGTACCTAACAGAAAGAAAACTTGCAAAATTGGAGCTTCGCCGGGATATCAGAACAACAACATGGGTCACTTCGCCATGGTGAAGTGATATAGCCATTGGAGGCTGATATATCCATTCAACTACCACCCTGAATGGGTTGGAATGCATTGATGGCTCACCACCAGACCATTTGACCACACCATAATGGAAAAAACAAGAAATAATGAGTCTCATACCTGTTACAAATCAAACCGTTGCCAAGATTTCCTATTTATCTCGTCGTGCCATGCACAAAGAACACTTTTGCCAATTGAGAATTTGAAGCCCACATATTAGCAAGTGTATACAGTGATCATCACACCCCTATTGTTCATTCTTGTGTAGTGTCTAAGATCATTGTGACCCCGATAATTTATCTCGAGCACGGATGTTCAATGAGCTCACTGTAGTCGAAGAATCCATAACCGAAGTTCTCCTTGATTTAATGACTGAGAGAGTCATGTCGGAGAGAGGAGTGTCTACAGGTATTCAAGAATCATCGACGAGAAGACTAGTAGCCTCTCCATCCACTGTTCGAGTTGAACCATCTTGGCAGGCCGATGAGAAGCGTACTAAACACAGAGATGATATTGTGAATGCCAAGCTGATTTTGAGCATTCTACCTACCTACCTACCCCCTCTAAGTGGCACCATCAACCGAGACAATGTGCCCAGAGATTTTGACTATGCTTTGGTCATGACGTACCTCTCAAAAGGGATACACGTAGTTCGAGCCAACTAGGATAAGCTCGCAACATTGAAGTTTAGCTACTTCAACCTGAGCGACAGGAAGGCTTACAACATGCTCACCCTGCACAAGTATCTGACCAAGACTAAAGGAAAGAACTCAAATATTATCCCACAGTCATGGACCAAGAACCTCATGTAGTCCACACTACTCAATGTGATGAAGATCCCACACTTTGGCAGACACTAGGAAGTAAACGCATGTGTCAAGTTGCTAATGTCGAGTTACCACGGAGGATACTTATGCTTGAACCACCGCATCACTGTGGATCTGACCTTGATCAATCAGATCACATGGCTGAGCATTCAAGGCCCTGACCCATAGGAAATTTACCTTGGAAAGACCTCAGACCGAGCATTAGTGCAGAGAATCAATGAGACTTATGGTGATGTCAAGAAGGGAATGTGAGGTTACAAGGTAGCCTCTATCCAGAGCAGCGCAATGCACCTTACATGTCAGATGATCGTAGGCAAGCTAGTTTTCAAGAACTGACCCACCCAAGTGATTGGATTCGTAGTTGATCTCGAAGGGAATTGCGCAGAAGGACTTCAGATGAATTGGGTGTTGTACCTTGTAAACCATCTAGAGCTTGATTGCAAGGAAGCACAAGCCCAAGGGTATGAGTTTCACTTCAGCTGGCTTCTCATATTGATCGCTTTCATTGAATGGGAGATGCCAGAAGGTGCGACCTTCCCAGACATCAAGCCCTTCGAGCCTTTGGCTGCAAAGTTTAGTACCTTGTGTTACTATAATGATATGAAAAAGCAGTGGAAATCCAATGTCGTCTTCCACACTTATTACAACTAGTTGAAGCAAGCCATCCAGTCCGAGCCTTGGATGACCTTGAATACCCTCCACAAGTTTCAACCCTTATTGAAGTTCAGCATGGACCACCACTTCATTTATATAACAACATGTGTAGATGGCCATAAGTAGCAGTTGCATTCCTATTACAAAATTACAGAGGAAGAATTAGAGGAAATCACTAAGGAATGGTCGACGAACCTCCTTATTCCAGCCAACCCTGCGGAGTTGTCCAATGTAGATAGCCTGAAAGCTGCACAGGATACACCCAGACCTAGTAAGACAAATAATCCTAAAGAAGTTTAGGATATAGATAACACATCTGTGAGGACTGTGTCCATTTCACCAGAGCAAGGAGGTGATGTTGGAGAGATAAATGGCACAGAAGTTGAATAGAACAAAGGTGAGGTTACACTATAGAATGATGAGGAGGACCCATCAAAGAAGAGAAAGGTTTCCCCATCGAAGCCTTCATCCAAGAAGAAAGTGAAAGCAAACAGGACCAAGTTTGAGACTGTGCTCACCCTGGATGACTTTGACTTCATTGTTGCAGCACTAAAGGATGCTTTGTTGGAGATAGCAGACAAGCACGAAGCTAAGTAGGAGGATATGTATAGCCATATCAAGGCTAAGCCCCGAGGGGTGCAATAGGCACTTCTATCCAGCCATGCAGTCTCCACTGCACCTTTATTAGCATGAACACAAGACATGGGAGATGAGCCAGCTCAGCTCCATCAAATTGCTGACTCAGTCGAAGCTCACCTTCGATGAGCTCAGGAAGAAACATCACAAGCCACCCAGGCTTTGACACAAGTATAGAGTGCACTTGTAGAGGAATAGGGTAATGTAGAATGGGAAAATATTTCCCTGTAAGTGTTGTGGGGTATTCTACCCTACGGACTAATAAGCTAGGGCTCTAAACTTATACGCAGAAAATGACCCTTAAGATTCAACTTTTAACCTTCTACCCAAAATCTCAACCCCTTTTTGAGCAAACAATGGAAGAATTAACTCACCTTTTTAACGATGCTTGAAGTAGATCCTCTGTTGAGCCTTCTTTTTCCTTGATGCTGCTGCCCCTTCTACAAAGCTTCCTGCAATCAAGATAAGACTACACATGCATGCTACTGATCTAATATGGGGTTAGAAATAAAACATAAATCAAATGACATAGATGAGATTCATGTACTTTGGGACGGGAAAAGCATCTTTTTCATTAGTCTCAAAATGAATCACTTACAATGAGTTCTGAGACTGGTCACCATTCCTCGATCCTGACCCTGGGCTCCTCCTCTTCTTTTGTCCTCCAACTACTGCAACATGAAGTATGGACAATAATGGGCTTGGCTATTTTGGCAGAGTTTCTTTGCTCTCCTTTTTCCCCCTTTGACTAGTACCCCTACCCCTCCTTTTATAGGTTAGGAAGAGCTAGGGTTTTAGTCGAACTCTCGGCCATGCATGGCGGAGAGTTTCAGTTAACTGACAAAAAGCCTTGTGTCTCGGCGGAAACTTCCCTGATTTTTTGCTTTGTTAGGTACTCGCGGGCTGTTTTAGGCTAGCCCGCGGATC
>CBVK0101044985.1:0-11299 GCA_900067695.1 Picea abies | reverse complement strand
CAATATATTCAAGATGTAGAAGCACAAGCAAAGATCTGACCTTTTTATTACGAGCAATGTAAGATCAATATAATAGATGGTCGATATGGCATAAACCTCAGATGGCCATACAAGCAATAGATATGAGCTGCTACAAAATGCTCCCGACAATACAAAATAAGCCTCCAAAGGCTGGATATACAATGAAGACTGAATCAAGAAGATCTGAGCCGTACTAATGCTCAACCTCCAAGCTCAAAAATGCCACGTCCTGCTAGAATGCTGAAGCCCTCAATAATTCTGCCCTGCTACCAAAAGTGTCCAATCATCCCAAGAAATATGCCAAATGATAGATCGGGCAACTATAAGGACAACCCAGATGTCCAAATTCCCAAATCCACTCTCAAACCCCGTAGATCTGAATTTCCCACTGAATGGGATGCCCCACTGGATGACTGAAACCCTAGATGGTTCATCCCTGATGAAGGAGGCCTCCAAATGCTCTGAAACACTCCAATAATATAGATCGAGCTATGAGAATCCCGTGGGAGAAGTTTCGGACTCAGATCTCAAGCAGATCTCCCTAGATCTGAGTTTTACTAATTTACAGGACGTCCCCTATGGCTCCAAGACGTCCCAATCTACAGACAGATGTAGAATGATGATAACCCTCCAGAAAATCCCTCAAACTGATGGTCCTGCCCCTGCAAACAAAACCCAACTGTCAGAATGGCCCCAAGGCCTCAGGATAAGCTGGATCGAACCTCCCTCCAGATGACGGTGCACCCTTGCTGGAAACACAAGAATAGTACGACTTGCTACCTTCTGAAGCGCTAGATGGAGATGGGCTAAGACTAGAATGGTGTGGAGGAGTCTTTCATCCCAGAGACCAATCTGTGGAACAAGGTGAGTGGATATTTCACCACTGAGTTGCTCACGAGGGTTTGTACAAAAAAAACCCCAAACTGAATGCTCAAGAGAAATACCAAATGCTAATCCAAAACCAGAATGAGTAATAGGTGCACCCCAACCTCTTACATATACTTTTCCTTCTAATTCTCTATTGAGTTAGGTTAACTCCCAGGGTTAATCTTCTATTCTTCTATTGAGTTATCTTTTACTCCTTTATCCTTTTCCTTTCTTAAGTCAACTTAAAAATATAACTTTTAACTTCTTTAGTGTGAGACTATGACCTAGTGGGGGTGCCTAGGCCACTGAGTCTCCTCATCACCTCTCTAAGAGGTGGGGGACATTACATATTTTCTACAAAATGTCTTAATTGAATGGTTGTAGGCTTGTATTCTTGCATTTATTATAAATTTTCTGATTTAAAACCCTAGGTAACAAGAACACAAGTAGTTCCTTGTTTCATGTCCCCTTCTAGAGAAATTTTCAGCCATTGAAGTAGGAAGGAAGATCCTAGCGATTTCTACACTCTAATTCCTTCTTCCCTTAAGCTAGTCGTACCTTTTAAAGGTCAAGAAAGAGGAGACGTCATAGGCCTAGGTTATCTACACCTAGGGCCATCCTACTCTTAGGGTTTGGTGATAGGGCCTCACCTTATTCTCATGTCTTTATGCTAGCCATTTTTCCAAGTTTTACCTAAGGAAGGAGGAAAGAGCACAAGTCTTTTCTTAAGCAACACCAGAGTGAGCCTCTTTCCCCTAGGGTTTTTATTCTAGGGCCCTGCCATTGCAACACTCTAGAACCCTTCCCTCTTGTCCTTAGCCTTTTATCCCTTCAACCTTGTGTCCTCTTCTTAATTGACTCCATCTACCCCTAGGCACTGATCTTAACCCACATCATTGAAGTGATAGTGCTCAAACAACCTCTCAAAACTTTTAAATTTGAAACCCTAACTAACTAGCTAACCCTAACTAGGCTGACATCATACTTGCTTATTCCAACTTGACGCAACGCCTTTTGATGATAAACAATTAGATGATGGTTTAAAACATTTATTGAGTAAATGAGTGATTAAATACATTGTTGGCTACATCATCTCAATAGTTATTGATGAATTGATATTTTCCATTGCTATATTGACAAAACATTGATCTCATTAATATCTGTTGTTCTGAATTGCTTATATATTGATGTTAGATGGTTGCATGAAGTACTAACCCACTGAATTATAGCCTACATATATTATCTTTGCTATTGTCTTGTTCTGGGCATGTGTTCTCTTTTGGGCATACACTTCTTTATTGGTTGATTATCCAGACTATCTGACCTTGGTGGTAACTTGTGAGGAGGAACTTCTGATTTGACCCTTATACTTTGGCCTCTTCAAAACCCCAAGTTACCAGGGATGTATCCCCTGGGATAACCTCCCTTAATAGAAAGAAACTCCCCATTGTGGTGACATTGGGTGGGGTAGGTTCCTGTTATGCCAGTTTGGCCTCTATCCCTTAGCCTTTGACCTAAGCTAAAAACTGTGCGATAACATGGCATAATTCAAAACATAAGCCTCCTAGCATATAATATCTAGCTCACCAGCCTATAAAACACAATGTATACACAAAGGATCCCTGGCCTTCGCATGCACTTAAGTTTGTTGCGTGCAGTATCCTGGAATATGCACAGATCATCATTTTAGTGTGCAGTACATGTGTTCACTATACCATGGAAGTGTATACAAAAAATTATATCAACCAACTCACCATCTTAAGTACATTATAATTGGGTTCGACCTATGGGTATTACAATCCCCTCCCCATATTTATGCACTGTACTCAGTGCATTATGTACAAATATCAACAAGATTTCCAAAATCTTCAAAAATATGTGGGTATTCTACCCGCATTGCATCCTCATGCTCCCAAGTAGTGTCCTCAGGACCGTACCAGGTCCATTGGACCTTTACAAGCCCTATGGATCGATTCCAAAGATGTTTTATTTTTTGGTCTAGAATGCATACGAGATGTATTTGGAAAGTGCCTTCTTGCTCCACCTGAATCACATTCCAATCAATAACATGATTAGCATCATGTATATATCTCTTAATAAATGATACATGAAACACATTATGAATGGTCATTGATGTAGGTAAGGAAAAAATTTATGCTATAGGCCCAATCCTCTCTAGGATTTCAAACATCCCACAATAGCGAGATGCCAACTTTGAACAATTTCCAAACTTCAGGAAACTTCTTTTAGCCTTCACTTTCAAGAATACATGGGCCCCCACTTTAAATTCCATGTGATTTATTCTCTTATCAACGTAGATTGTTTTCCTATATTGGGCATCCTTTAAACTTTGTTTTATTTTCAACATTTTCTCCTCTGTTTCCTTGAGTAAATCTAGCCCAACCATTGCTCTATCTGTTGGGTTATCCCAACTTACTGGTGTGTTGCACCTTCTTCCATAAAGTGCCTCAAATGGGCTCATATTTAGAGATGTCTGCTACCCATTATTATAAGAAAACTCTACTAAGTGTAGGTTGTCTTCCCATTTTGATAGTTTATCCATCACATACATCCTCAACATATCCTTAATCAATTGATTCACCCTCTTTGTTTTTCCATCTGACTCTAGATGATAAGTTGTCCTAAAATTCAAATTTGTTCCAAATCCATTAAATAATCCCTTCCAAAAATTTGAGGTATTTTTTTTTATCTCTGTCAGAAACAATTGTCTTGGGTATACCATATAATCGACAAATTTCTTTCATATAAACATTAGCAATGTTTGATTCCTTGTGAGTGAGCTTAACTGGAATAAAATGGACAACTTTAGTAAGGTTATCCACCACTACCATAATAGAATCATGTTTCTTGTTTGTTCTGGGCATCTTTGTGATGAAATCTATTATTACAAATTTCCATTTCCACTCAAGAATGGGTAATGGTTGTAGCAAACCAGCTTGGTGTATATGCTCAACCTTTACCTTTTGACACTCCAAACATTTGGCAATAAAATCAACAAATTATTTCTTCATGCCTGACCAATAATATTGTCTCTTGACACCTGTAATAGTTTTCTGATAACCTGGGTGCCCATCATAAGGTACATTATGCATTTCTCTCAATATCAGATTTTTCAATTCCTGGGAATTTGGTACATAAATTATGCCCCTGTATATGAGAATTTCATCATTTTCTATGTTATAATCTTTAATTTTCTACTGCAAAATACCTTGTTGTAATTTTTCCACTAATTTCTTGTATTGAAAATCTGATTTTGCAACCTCTATGATTTTGTCTTTCAAATATGATTGGTACATGCTTATGGATATAACATGCAACTCATGCACTCTTCCGCTGAGTGCATCAACCACTTTGTTCTATTTCCCTTTGATATGATTTATATCAAAGTCATATTCACTGAGAAGTTCTAACCATCTTCTTTGCCTAGCATTTAGAGTTGGTTGATCAAATAAATATTTCAGACCATTATGGTCTGTCCTTAGCTCAAACCTTTTCCCCATGAGGTAGTGCCTCTATTTCCTCAAGGCATGCACTATGGCTTCCAACTCCAAATCATGAGTGGCATAGTGCCTTTCATGCTCCTTCAACTTCCTTAATTCATAACATACAACAAACCCATTTTGTCCGAGGACTCCACCAAGTCCTTCTTTACATGCATATGTGAATACCGTGGAGTCATCATTTGGATCTGCAATCCTTACAATTGGAACACTAGTTAATAATTGCTTCAATTGTTGGAAAATATTTTCACAATTTAATGTCCACTGAAACTTCACACACTTCTTTTGCAAGGAAGTGATTGGGTGTGAAATATTTGAGAATCCTTCAATAAATATCCTATAGTATCCCTTAAGGCCTATGAATGATATGACCTCTGTCACATTCTTTGGCATGGACCATCCTTTAATTGCTTCTATCTTCTTAGGATCCACTGCTATCCCATCCTCTAAAATGATATGCCCCAAATAATGAATTTTCTTCTGATAAAATGAGCACTTGCTCAATTTGGAATACAACTAATTCTCCCTTAATACTTGTAATACCACCTATTATCTCACAGTTTGTAGCAAGGATAAAAGGCTAGAGATTGGAGAGTTAAATTGGCGTAACTGGAACCAATCCCACCAAATGTCACCTCAATGGGATGATTCTTTTTGTTTAGGGTGGTAAGGCCCAGGGGAGATGTCCCTGATGACTTGGGGTTTTGAGAAGGAAAAGGATTATAAGACAAGGATAATTCCCCCCCCTCACAAGTCACCACTGATAAGATAGTCCAACTAACAACCAATAATAAAGTATAACCAAAAAAAGAGAGATGCACCTACCTGAGATGAAGCAATAAGAAACTAATATATGCAAGCTTGCTCACTTGGTTAGTACTTCATGTAAATCAATGACTATCTGATATACATATAAGCAATTGGATAATAAATATTGACAAAGTCAATGTTTATAAAATAACAATAATATATAATGTCACTTCCTCAATAAATTCTAAAAATGTGGCATTCAATGTAACAATCAACACTTCATTCAATTAATGCCTTCAAACCACCATTCAATTTATTATAAGAGAAATGTTAGCTACACAAATGATATTTATAGATAGAGATGATGACAGCAGTAGGTTAGTGAGGTTAGTTTCTAAGCTAGGATTAGTATTTAGGGTTTCATTCAAAGGTTTGAGAGTTGTTGCGATCATGTTTACTCAAGACAAAAAAAGGTCTTTAGATCAATGCCTTAGGGTTAATGGAGTCAAAAGTAGAGGATGCAGGAGCTAAGGATAAAAAGTATAGTATGGCTAACGACTAGAAGGTGAAGCTTTGAGGTGTTTCTAGGACAAGAACTCAAAGTAAAAACCTTATGGGAGAGATGCTCACCTTGGTGTAGGGGAACTAGGCCTTGATGCTCTCTCCTCCTTCCTTAACTCAATGAAAATGACGTCTAGCTGAGAAAATAACGTAAAACCAAGACAAGAGGGTTTGGAAGGAAATGTGTTGCTACAACAAGGATTCACCAACAAACCCTAGAAAAATGACCCATCAAAGTGTAGAAGAACTAGGCTCTGATGCGTCTTCTTCTTCTTAGCTCGAAAGTAAAAACCTCTAGCAGATAAAGAGAAAAGAAGAGAGTAGCTACGAATAGGCTCTTTCCCTCTTCAAACAATGGCTAAAAGAAAATATCTTGATGGGGACATGAGACAAGGACCTACTATGTGTGCTTGTCACCTACGGTTTATTCAACAAATTTATAACCTTAAATGCAAGAAATAACAATACAACCATTCAATTAAGAAGTTTTGCATAAATTTACTTACATTTCACCAAGAAAATCATAACAAACCCTAGTTGTAACACCTTCCATCAAGAAATATGCCAAAACTGCCAAAGAGAGATCCAAAATTCCTTCCTTCAACAAGTGCGCCTCACAATTTCAGCCAAAGAACCCAAGTCTAGCTAAAATTCCAGAACTCACTAGTGAGTGAGAGAGAGATGTTGAAAACACTCCATTTATACAGTAGCATGACCTAATTTTACATTTTAGGTCATGAAAAAGGCCGACAAGGCCAAAATACTAAAATCATATTGTTTTACATTAAATGTTCAAAATTAAAACCTAATCAAGATAAAGAGAGACATCATGCCCCTTTCATGGAAACGTTAACCCCTTCTAGGGAAAATGGGGCGTCCTGGAGAAAAAATTTATCTCTCCTTAGGCTTCTCCAAGTTGCCACACGTGGCAACATTGCCAAATATGCCTCCCAAGGCGTCCATAAGGCTGGATGACTTCATGATCATCATGGGTGATGTCCTAGGCTTTCTAAGGCCAATTTTCCATGGAAAAAGGGCCAATCCCCCTAGGTCAAGCTCTGCCAAGGTGCCTCTGGTGGAAATTCCTCCTCTACTCTGGTGTAAAGCGCCTGATAAACATATGTCCTATATTTTCCCCCTAATGGGGTCTCAACATCCACCTGATGGGATCTTGAACCCCATGGAGGTCCGAACTAATCATCTCCCCATGTGTACTGGTCCAAATGGTACCTATCCATTGGGCATGATCCTGTACATCAACATCTACGCCCTCCATGGGCTCATCAGTCATAGGGATCATAGAAATTTCAATCACATCTCATCATAAATATTATTAAACACTTTCATAAAATCCCTAATACATCAGTCAAAATCTCGAAGACATTACACAAGCCTGCAATACAAATTTGGAGAAAATGACAGGGCGTCCTATTGGGCTAGTGTCCACTAGAATAGGAAAGTTTCCAGAAGAGACCTCATCCAAGCCATGCAAGTGGGTGATGTGGTCAAGGGAATTCCAAGTAGGTGGGTGCAGTGAGGGCAGACGATGCAAATATTTACCTGCAGGTGCCTTTGTAGAAGGCGAATTGCACCTGTCCTGGATGCAATTTTTTCCAAGCCCATTCATGCCTTTTATTCTTATCTTTTATTCTTTTATTTTTATATTTTTTTTCTTCAAGAGGCTAATTAGGGGACACTTCCTTGGCATGCTGACTAGTGGTGACAGCGTTACCCACAAGTAATTTCACAGAAATGAGAAGGTTGGCTCATGATGAGACCCCCTTTCCCTTGGCCATGCAACCAAGAGTCACTACCTTGACGTGGTAACCAGCTAGTGGTAATGTCATACTACTAGGTACCCATGGACCTAATAGGATGTCTCGTGATGAGACCCCCTATCCTCTGATCAAGTTTTTATTATTATTTTTACGGATCCTTCATGTTTCTTGTTGAGAAGCCTTTTATTTCTTTCTCAGGGATCCCTAGGCGAAGCATCTCGAGGTTTTATTCTTAGGATTTTATATTTTACCAGCTTGCTTTTACCTTCTGGGCCTTTATCCCCTTCTTCTCATGAGATAAGGTGAAATTCTAAAAATAGGTCAACCCAATGCCTGGACAAGTGGAATGGGATAGGTGAGCGAGAAGCAAGATGAAAAGGTGGTGCTGTGAAGGGAGCGAACGATGGATTTTCAGAAATCCCCCCCATTGGCAAACCAAAACCTAAGGACATAGGCTTACTAGGGCATCCTGTCAATCCCCCCAGACATGGTCAAGTGGGAAAGTGTAAGATCCAAGAATTTGTTAGAAACAAAAGGAATCAAATGCACATATTCAAGGGTTTTGATGGTCAAAGTGACACATACCATGATACCCAGACTAATTACCTCATGGAGTAAGAACCATCTCTGACACAATACCAAGTCGATGGTGAGGGATGTTGCTGCTGCTAAAAAGATAAATGTGCTGGAATAAAGAAAAGGTGGGCCCTCCAGGGCCATGCTAAAGTCAATCCTTCTCTCAGTACTCCATGTCTAGTGTTGGGTATGTGTTATATTCTTTGCATGTGTGTGTGTGGGCGTGTCAGATTCGACAACTGCGTCTGAAGATACCTTGTAGTAGTGCTCTTTGTGTCATGTGCATTGGGAACTTTCCCAAGGGGGTCCCAAGGGGGGGGCAAGCATGCCCCCCTGGTTATGCACAGCGTTCGGGGAAGTGCCCCGAAATTTTTTTTATGGGCAGTTTTTTGCTATTTTTAGCGGTTTACTAAATTAATCCTGTATTAAGGGATTGGGGTTTTGGTATCTACAAAATACCTAAAAACATTGCAGATATTGTATGGTGAATGGTGACATTCGATAGAATGAATATAAGAAATGTTTTCTCGGCTGAGGGTTTCCGGTATAAATCTTTGTGTACCATGTGAATGAGACATTGATTAATTTTTGTTTTTCTTAAGAATCTATATGCATTGCTTTACTTCACATGTTTAAAAATTACATGTGGTATCAGAGCTCATTTTTGACTTCAGAGGGACGCCTTTGTTGTTGAGGTTTTGGCTTTGTCTTGATAGATAAAGTTTATCTTGGGTCTGTGATAAACCTGGGTTTAGTGGGAGCTTTTGCAGTGGAGATTTGAGTATATAAAGAGGAATGGTGAGCTCATATGGAATTGAGATAAAGAAGTTCAATGGTAAAAACTTTGAGCTATCGAAGCTCAATATGGTGGACCTTCTTGTAGACAAATAACAATGGATCATTGTGGATCCTGGTGGATAGGCTACTGGTACACCATCTACTAGCACACAGGCTACTGGTACACAACCTACTAGTACACCACCTACTGTATGTCGAAGGAAGATTGGGAGAATTTGGACAGAAGAGAAAGGATTACTATTCGAATCTTCTTGGAAGATTCAATGTTGTTGAATGTCTCGGGAGAATCTACAACCAAGGAACTATGGGATAAGTTGGGGAATTTATATCAATCAAAGTCCCTGGTAAACAAGTTGTTTCCTTGAGAGAAATTGTATCATCTTAGGACGAAAGATGGAGATTCTATGATAGAACATCTAAATGCCTTTGATACTCTGGTAAGTCAACTTGTCTCTGTTAATATTATGATTGTAGAAGAATTTAAGTGTATTACTTTGTTATGTCATTTGCCAGACTCTTGGGATAATCTGGTTGTAGCAATAGGTAGTACCACTCAATCTACATTGAAGTATGAGGATGTAATTCATCCTTGTTATCTAAAGATATGAGGTGGAAAAATCATGGATAGTCATAGCACAACTGCTTTATTTGTAAGAGGTCGTACCCAAGACAAGAATCTTGGTAAGCCTTTGGGGGGGAGATCTAAATATACAGGTAAATCTAAGTCTCTAGGAAAATCTTTGAGGAAATGCTAGAAGTGTGGTAAAATAGGGCATTATAAGAAATATTGCAAGTCTAAAAAGGTTGATAAGCCAAAGGGATCTGATAGTACCTCTTCCAGAAAGGCAAAAACCTCCACTGAATAAGGAGGTGATGTTTACCTGGCATCTATAAGTACACATGTAGACCATGATGTATGGTTGATCAACTCAGGTGCGTCATACCACATGACTCCTCACAGGGAGTGGTTCTATGAATATGAAAAATATGATGGTGGTGATGTATTCCTAGGAGATGAATCAACAACAAAAATCATGGGACGTGGAAGGGTTAAGTTGCTGCTAAAAGATGGAAGGATTAGAACACTCCCTGGGGTTCTTCACATTCCAAAACTAGCCAGGAGCCTAATATATGTAAGCAAGTTGGATGATGCAGGAGTGAATACTTTATTTGGAAAGAACACTTGAAATATGGTACGAGGATCAATGGTGTTGATGAGGGGAGTTTGGTGTGGAACTCTGTACAAGTTGTTGGGAAGAACTTATACTAATGGGTGTAACATTTCTGTTGTCCTTGAGAAGACAAATAAAGAAGACAAGACCAATATCACCCCTGAAAAGAAGACCATGTCGTGGCATCAAATACTGGGGAATATTGGATAAAAGTGCCTTCAAATAGTACACAGTAAAGGGATGGTTGAAGGTATGTCTAATTGCACTCTGGATTTTGATTTCTATGAAAGTTGCATATATGGTAAACATAATCGAGTAAGATTCCCATCTAGTGCTACAAGAGCAAAGGGGATCTTAGAATTGATGAACAATGATGTGTTTGGACCTGTGCCTATTCCATCACTAGGTAAGTCTGTGTATTATGTTTCATTCATAGATGATTTCCCAAGGTACATATGGATTTATTTTCTTAGAAATAAATTTGAGGTATTTTGTAAATTTAAAGAGTTTAAGGCTCTGGTAGAAAATCAGATAGAGAAGAAAATAAAGGTATTGAGAACATATAATGGTGGATAATTTTGTGGAAATGAATTCAAAGAATTTTGTAAGAAGTGTGGTATAGCAAGGCAGAAGAATACTCCATACACTCCTCAGCGAAATGGAGTTGTAGAAAGGATGAATAGGACACTTATGGAAAAATCAAGGAGCATGCTCAATGGTGTCGAGTTAGGATAGGAATTTTGGGCAACGTCAGTGGGTACAACATGTTACCTGGTCAATAGATCACCTTCATAAATCTTGGATGATAAAACTCCACATGAGGTATGGACTGAAAAGAAACCCTCTCTTCAACATCTTAGAGTGTTTGGTTGTGATGCTTATGTACATGTTCCAAAGGAAAATAGGAGTAAGTTGGATAAAAAAGATGAAACGTGTATCTTTATTGGTTATAAAGATGGTGTGAAAGGTTATACGCTTTGGAACCCAGAAACTAAGAAGATTGTTTATAGTTGGGATGTTGTTTTTAGAGAGGTAAAAGATGTGTCCAAACAGGAATTCCTACCAAGGAAAGAATAACCTGAGAAAATAGAGCTAGAGTTGGATGATGAAAAATGTGAATCATCTGAAGAAGATGAAGCAGCAGCAAAAGAAGAAGAACCTCATGCCCCAATATTGAGGAGATCAGTGAGAGAAAGAAAGCAACCAGAAAGGTATAGTCCACCTAATTTTTGTTTCAATTTTTCTTTATCTATTA
>CBVK0101044984.1:0-10713 GCA_900067695.1 Picea abies | reverse complement strand
AAATCGGGGGCGCACCTCTCCAACGGCCCAGATCAGTGCACCTGGATCAACGGTGATAAAGGCCATTCCGGACCCCCCCTCACCTTTCTATCTTTAAGCGGAAGGGGGGGGTCCGGAATCGTGGATACAGCTTTCGATGGTCGAGATCATAGCACCCGGATCAACGACGCTCACGCAGCCCCGTCCTTCTCAGCTACCCTGTGTTTAGCCAGCGTGGGCCCTTCTCCCATCATATCATCTTCTTTTCCGCCTTTCCCCTGCTGCCATGTGTCATCCATCCACCTCCCCTCTTCGGTCCGCGTGGTCCTCCCTTATTCTCACCATCCACTCGTTACGTGCCATGTGTCCTGTTCCTTCCACGTCAGCCTCTCACCAAAAGGTGAGTTCACTATCTCCCGTATTCCTCCCTTTCGACTGGTGTCTTCCACCATGAACCATCCTCCATCATCCTTCTCACACCTTGCCACTTCTTCCACGCCCTCATAATCCGACGCCATCACTCTTATCATGTGCCCCATTCTCCACGCTGGCCTCCATGCCTATCCCTCAAAGCCATTCAGTTATTCCAGGTGGCAGCGCGAGGAGTCTTCCATATCCCAAAGCGTCGAGTTGGCCAGGTCATCCTCGATCCCAAGAAAGCAGTTATTGAAGCAGTTGGTGGTGGTTAGACATCGTCTCCGTCATAATGGGAAAGTCCTGCAATGAATTAAAAGCACGTCGATTCACCGATGAAACTGTCAGAAGATCGATCGCGTCCGTCATAAGTTGCACGACTATTCAAAGATTGCAGCTGCAGAGTGTCAGAAGCCATGTAGACGCAAAGCCTTCAATGTAATATCTTGGTTCTGCTGCTGTTGTTGTTTTGAGTATATGTAGGAATTCTTGCCATTTTTGTATCTATCGATGGTAGAGCTAAGCTCCCAACTGTAAAGTTTCAGCAAACATTCTGGTTTCCTGGTTATGCCTTTGTGTTTGAGACTTCTTGGTTTATGACAAACAATTCTCCTTTTTCCATCTTTGTTTCATCTCGTGCTAGAGAGTTCACAGTCGAATGATTCACGTGGATTGTTGCATTTTTCTGTGTTTGAATATAAAAGGGCTTTGTGTTCGAATGCTTTCTTCTCCAGTATGTTACGAACTTGATGTCTGTGATAGACTTTCACACTTTTATTACGCAAGTATTCCACCTACTCACCCTTTTACTGCAACTCATTGTTTGGAGTTTATCAAGACCTCACTCGTTCATGCATGCCTGGCCTAGTTTTCAAGTTGAGACAATATTGTTCTGAGTTTCCTTCCATTTGATCACGCCTTTTAAACAAATCGTGACATTAAACTTATGGGCGTCGGGCTCTGCTCCTGCAAGAAATCCAGGAGTGACTTCCGACACCAACATTTCTGGCGCCGTTGTTGGGGACGAAGTTGAATATTTTCCCTGGGATTGAATGACAAAGATTAAGCTGATTCTGAAGGTGCATCAGAAATTAGAACTTGAATATTGCTAATGTGCACCTGGCAACTCCACTGTGACGACTCCACTGCAGCGAACCCGTCAGACTAGTTGTGGCTTCCGGTGGTAGACACACGTGGTCCCATCCACAACTGCCTCTGGCTACAACTGAAGAAAATCTGGAGGTGATTCTCAAAAAAGGAAAGACTCCTCAAGGAGAAAGCTTCGCCTCTGAATCAGGTATTTCCCCACCTCCTTCTGTAAGAACTCCATTTTCTTATTCTCATCTTCCTGGTCATCCTTCCTCCGAGGTTTCCCATTTTCTGAATTTCGGGAGTGCTCATGCTGAGTTTTCTCCTCCTGGTCTAGTATTAGAGGGAGAGATCCTTGTCACTCCCCCCTCCCTGGAAGTTGTGCCTCAGTACAGACCTCAGGCCTCAGAAGGTTTCACTACTCCTCCTTTTATTACTACTGTTGCATAGAGAGAAGCCTCTTCACATTCAACTCCCTTAGACCTCTCTCTATTTTTCCCATCGTCCCCTTCGAGGACCCCTTTTCCTACATCTCCCATTCACATTCCTTCTCCTCCCAATTCTCCTCCACCTAATATCTTTATGGCTGGTGTTAATCCCCCACTAAATAGAATGGATGCCATAGTCGCTTCTAGATATGCTCCCTTAATCCTACCCCATCCTATGAATCCTCTCCCTGCTGGAGACTACTTGAAGTATATGCCCAAGTTCACTGGGGAAGGGGACATAACTGCAGAGGAGCACCTGGCTGCCTTCTACAGTTATGCAGACAATATAAACATTGAAAATGAAGATGTCTGGATGAGAGTCTTTGTTTAGAGCTTGGATGGTGAGGTGAGGAAGTGGTTCGGGGGTTTGGCCCCTGGATCTATTGCTGGAATTGAAGCTCTGGATACTGTTTTCCTGAGGCAGTGGGGAGATAGAAAAGATTACATATATTACATGATTGAGTTTGGGTCTCTGAAGAAGCAGGAAGAAGAGTCAGTCTCTGATTTCTCCAAAAGATTCAATAAAATGTATAACAAGATTCCTGCAGAGATAAAACCCTCAGAGGCCTCTGCCTAGATTTCCTATGCGGGTGCATTTGACCCTGATTTGTGTCTTTTATTAAGAGAAAGAAGAGCCACCTTTTTAGCTCAGATGCAATATGCAGCTATAGAGGTACAATCCAACATATTAGTAGCTGACAGACTGAGAAATAGGGCCGACCCATACAGAAGAAAGGGAAAGTCAGAAGCCTCAACTTCTGGCCCATCACCGCCCCATCCTCAAGTAAATGAGCTGGCCCGGGTTATGAAATTTCTGAAAGAAGAAATGGAGAGATTGAAGGTGGAAAGGAAACAAATGAACAAGGGCCCTCAGAACACTGAGAACAGAACAGGTTTCATAAGGCCAAACAATTTTGCTCCTCCAACCTTGCATAAAGAGAAGGAAAGAGACAGAGACGACCAAAGAATTCAGGATCCCTTCCAGAACAATTTTGTGGCTGATGAGGAAGAAGGAGAAGCAGATGAGCCTGAGCCTAAAACCCACTCTGTATAAGTCACTCCTCCTTTCCCTCATCTAACCTAGTCAGCATACGAGGAGTCTCTCATGAACAGTCAGCTAAATGAATTGAGCAAGGGAGACAAGGTTAGCGGTGGTCCAGGCAGGTATAACCTGAGATCCTATAAGAAGGTAGCAGCACCTGATGTTCCAGAGCCATCCTCTAGAGAAGAGAATCCTACTGATGAGGTAGCAGACAACCACAGAGGTAATAAGGCCCAACCCCTCTTTCCCATTGTCCAAACTCATGTTCCTGAAATAAGAGAAATTCCAAAGCTTATATCCTCTCTTAATTTCGAGCATGAGATTCATAAGATCAGGATCCCTGTGCCCCTCACTGAGTTAATCAAACATGGAGAATTCAAAAAATGCTTCTCTGAACTTTTGAAATCTGAAGCCTCTGGCCCTTCCACAGACTTCATAAACCTCCAAGATGAAAAGCCAGCAGTTGTCCTAGGCCCCATGGTGGAGGACAGAGATGATTCATCCCCTCCCTTCTACACCTCCCTGAACATACATGAAAAAGTGCTTCATAACTGTTTGATGGATTCAGGAGCCTCTCACAACCTCATGCCCAAAGCTGTCATGGAAGAATTAGGACTGGAAGTCACCCGAGCCTATCATGACCTTTATTCTTTTGACTCCAGGAGAGTGCAATGTTTGGGAGTCGTCAAGGACCTGGTAGTCTCTTTGTTTCAGCTGCCCATGAAGAGTATGATCATGGATGTTGTGGTAGCTGATGTTCCCCCCAAGTTTAGCATGCTATTGTCAAGATCTTGGATTAAGAGACTTGGAGGGACATTGCAGATGGATCTCACATATGCCACCATCCCAGTCTTTGGAGGGGAACATAGGAGATTGTACAGAGAAGCTTAGCTGGCCTACATTGTCAGTGATGAAGCAGACCCCACTAATCATCCCATCTTTGCACTTGACACTGGCTTAGGGTCTAGCTTGTTACAGGTCACTGAGACTCCTGAGGCCCCTTTGCAAATCAGAAAGCAGCCCATCCTTAATCAGGGAATGCCTCCTCCAACCACCTCTGTTTGGAAGATGTTATTTGATGGAGCTTCTTCCAGTATAGGTGCAGGTGCCGGAGTGGTATTCAAATCCCCTTCTCAAGAGACCATATCTCTGTCATATAAGATGGAATTTGAAGTCACCAACAATGTGGCGGAGTATGAAGCTCTGGTTCTGGGATTAAGAGCTGCAAAGGAGATAGGAATCAGGGAGATAGCTATGTTTGGAGATGCAGAATTAATTGTCCAGTAGGTCAAAAATGTTTATCAGGATAAGCATCCTCGTCTCAAGAATTACAAGAACGAGGTATGGGACCTTGTGAATAATTTCTTCTTGGCTTTTAACATTTCCTACATCGCAAGGGAAGAAAATGCTCCAGCCGACTTTCTAGCCTTTTCAGCTAGTTTGTTCGAAGCTCCTGCACTGCCCACTGTCAAATCTGATGTTGAGATAAGATATAGACCAGCTGTACCAGACAATGTCAAACATTGGAAGGTATTCGAGGATGATCAGGAGATCGAAAAGTTTCTCCAGTCAGTAGATGACTTTTCTGCATTGCACATAGATGAGGACCATGACACAGAAGATGACCATCGTCCCGAAGAGTTTATGGATGAAATTGCTAACCACCATATTATTCAACTACCGAGCAATCACATACCAAGAGGTCTGATCCGATTAGAAAGATTGTTCGATGGGAATGATGTGGCAGTAAGGGGGAGAGTCTCAGGTGATGATGCTGATACAGCTGAGTTCAACATAGGGACACCAGAGGAGCCCAAGTTGGTCAAGTTGTCAAAGAGTCTTACCAAAGAGCAGAGTATCGGATATACTAAGTTGCTGAGGGAGTTTGCTGACATGTTTACGTGGACCTATGAAGACCTCCAGACATGTGACACATCAGTCATTGAGCACAAGATCCCACTGAAAGAAGAGGCTAGGCCATTCAAGCAGAAGTTGAGACAGATAAATCCCATGCTGCTACCTATCATGGAGAGGGAAGTAAAGAAGCTGCTAGATTCCCAAATCATTATCCCCTTGAGATACTCTGACTGGGTGGCCAATTTGGTCCCAGTGAGAAAGAAGAGTGGGGAAATTAGACTCTGTGTCGATTTCAGGAACCTGAACAGGAGTTCAAGGAAAGACAATTATCCCCTGCCCAACATGGAACATATATTGCAGAAGGTCACTGGCGCATCTAGGATATCTATGATTGACGACTTTTCTGGTTACAATCAGATATCAGTCATGCCTGAAGACAGAGAAAAGACAGCCTTCACCACTCCTTGGGGCACGTTCATGTATGCCAAGATGCCATTTGGGTTGATGAACGCACGAGCAACATTTTAGCGAGCCATGGACATAGCCTTCATCGGGGAGAAAGATAAGTTTGTGGTGATTTACTTAGATGACATAACAGTCTTCTCCAAGACTGATAAAGAGCACCACTACCACTTGAAGAAGGTCTTCCTGAAGTGTCGCAGGTTTGGCGTTTCCTTGAACCCCAAGAAATCATTGTTTGCTATGCAAGAAGGGAAACTGTTAGGCCATATAGTGTCAGCAGAGGGGGTGAGAATTGATCCTGGCAGAGTAGAAGCTCTTCAGACCCTGTCACTTCCTAGGTCTAAGAAGGAGGTCCAAGCCTTTTTGGGGAAGATAAATTTTCTGAGGAGATTTGTTTCAAATTTTGCTGAATTGTCAAAACACATCACAGCCATGATCAGAAAGGGAAATGAAGTGAAATGTGTTAACTCCTCTAATAAACTAGTGGATTTATTTCTATTCTAGGTGATAAGTTGTGACCTCAAGTCATATTTTTAAGTTTCTGCAATCATTAAGCTTAGGTTTTTGGTTCTGTTTTAGAAAATAATGTGGTCCATGAAGTTTTATTTTCCAAAATCTCCATAATTCATTTTCAACAGCTAACTTATGTTCGAAAGTTGGATGTGCGCTGAGGAAAGTTTCGAATTTCCACAACTAAGGGACACTTTTCATTAATGGGTGCGATGTTGAAAGTGGTCGAACATTAAAAAGTTTTGAAAATCAGTTCTCGGGTGGCGCACTGTGGAAAGTACATGCTTTCTGTAGCTAAGGAGCGGTTCAAATTGATATGGCGCGCTGTTGAAAGTAATTACTTTCCACAGCTAAGGAGGGTCTTCTACAAAGCGGTGCACTGTGGAAAGCGAATACTTTCCACAGCTAACAGGGGTTTCCAAAAAGAATCGCGCGCTGGTGAGAGTGGCAAGCGAGCATTTGGTAGAGGCATTTTCCATGGGTCGTTGCTGCACAATGCGGGAATCACATGTGTGATATCCATGTATGACAGTAATCATGATGTGATCACCCCACGACAGAGTAAATCCAAGGCAGGCGCTGATAGGAATGGGCAATCATTGAAACTCAACCATCCATGTCAGGATATGACTATAATTTAAATTCGTTCTAGAACCCACGCTCAACGCTCATCACTTTCGAAATGGAAAGTTCATTTTCGGTGATGCAGGTACAGAGGAGGTACCGCCAGTCTGACACCATCAAATTAAACAGAGGTCTCATATCACTAACCGTTTCCAAAACACTGTCAAAGTTTTCATTTAATTCAAAACAAAGCCGAAGCCCAGACTGCTTTCAATAGCGCAGAACCCCGGCTCGACTAAACGGTTATAGTGATTACAGTGGTCAAGCGCTTGAGCTGCAGAATGGCGAGAAAACACAGTGGCATTTTACTCAAGTGAGAATCAGATAACTTATCCTTTTTAGAATCGCATCCCGAGGTCCAGAGGCATTTTTCAAATATGGGGTGCATGGAATTCGCAGAAAGGTTACAAGTTGGGTCTCACCAGGCCATAGCTGAAGCCTTCGCCAAAACATTTGATGGCAACAAAGCTAGCGTTGGCTCTGTGGAAATCAAGGTGGATGAGGCTGTCATTGCCGCAGCTACAAGATTTCCAAGAACTGGTCAAAAATGGTTTAAAACCACCGCTCCTAAGAATATGGATTTCAGGGTCTATTTGAAAGATGGGTACAAGAACAAAGCGTGGAGAAAAGGTATGCTCGTATCATATCTAGCTGAAGAGTGGCAAGATTTATTCAAAGGGATTCAATTATACATTACCTCAAAAGGAAGATATGATAAATTGATGATGTACCACTTTAAACTTATGGATCACTTCACAGGAAAGACCCCCATCAATTTACCCTATTTCCTATATCACAGTTTGACTAACGTCTGCAAGAGAATTAGAGCTCAACCTTTGAGCATAAAATCGACTATCTGTCACCTAGGCCTCATTAAATTGATTCTTCTACAAGAATTGAAACAACAGGGGAGGAGCTGGGAGCACTTTCTGTTCTGGGAAGGTTTTGAAACCCAGAACCAGACTGCAAATGAACAGATGGATGGCGCAAGGAGACAATCATCCCTTCATAGTAGCTCAAGAAGAAGAAGGGCTTTATCAGGACCTTCAGAGGACAGGGTATCTAGATTGAAGCCTCACAGTTCGAAGAGAAAATTGAATTTCGAGCAGGCTACAGAGCAGACTATACAGCAGAATTCAAGACATCTTACACAGCAAAGTATAGGAAAGAACATCCTTAATTTGCCATATTCGGATTCAGAATCTGAGCAGCAAGCCCAATGCCCTGTCATTAAGAGTTCTGAGCAATCAGCCAAATGTGCACAGAATTATGAAACTTTCATTCATATAGAGCAGAGAGAATCATCCAGAAACCTTAAGTCAAATAAGTCTCAAAGGATCAAACATCTGAAGGAAGTAATTACCCAGCAAGAAGTCCTTGAACGAGTGATTAAGGATATATAAAATTATCTGACAACTTTGCTAAGACAAATGCAGCGTTTGAAAGACTGGCCAAGGAGAGTGTTAGAGAGAAGAAAAGGAAGGAAAAACTTGTCAAAGACTGCAACAGCCCGCGGTGTCTTACCAAGTGCCTCAAGAAGCAGATCAGGGGGTTAAAACAAAAGTTGAAACGAAAACCTCATTCATACCTGAAGGTTCTTGCTCAGGTGGCCGTCAACATGCAAGGTGAGAAGTCAGATGCCCACTGATTTTTGTTTGAAATCAATTTTGAAGGCGAAGGTTATTTTTGTGCACTATCAGGACTTTCAACAACGGTCGGCTACTATTTCGTTACCCGTTAGCTGTGGAAAGCGGTAGCTTTCAACAGCTAATGCATGAAAAATTCAAACGGTTGCGCTGTTGAAAGCTGGGCAAGCAAGTTTTGAGGCCGAGAATGCTAAAGTTTATTTCAAACATGTTTTGAAGATATGCCAATGAATCAGTAGACTGTTAAATTGCATGCAAGAGTTCAACCTCAGGGATTCGAGGGATTTTGGTTACACATTCAAAACCATTTCCTAAAAACTCGCCCATTAATAGTGGAAGGTTGAACAGTCATATACAGGTGTCATGTTATTTCACCACACTGCAGATGCTGAAAACTGGAGGAGGCAAATGGCGAATTTTGGAGGATGAAGACAATGCGACCTCTTAGTTTAGCTGTTGAAGACTTTAATTTTAAAGTTGTTTAAATAGAATAGAACTGTTTTCATTTAATGACAGATCCATGTTTTTAGGATCTGTGCAACTGTTTGTAAGGGCTATAAAATGCCTGTTTTGATATCAAACAAGGGTTCGACTTGGAATACTATGATGCTGCCTCTGTAACACACAGACTTATTCTTATTTTATGAAAATTTTCAAGCTTCTTTCAGTTGGGTGGTCAGATTTTCTTCTTGTGTTTGCTTATAGTTTATGAGTGAAAGTTCTTTGCTGATGCTCATTCAATTTTGCAGTGACTGTCATCTCACTGGTTAATTGTTTTAGTTGATGATCATAATCTATTTCCTCGGTTATTAAACCCATTGTACTTGTTTGTATGAAGTGTAATCTGGTGTAATAGCTAATTTCTTCCCTCATTTAATCAAACTTTGTCTGACTACATGACTAGAAAGCCTTGTGAGATTTCGTATTTCTAGACAATCTTGAAAACACAATCCAGCCCTTGGATATTCATTTTGATCCACAAAACCACATCAAATATTAAGAAAATATTTCCAAAAAAGAGTTAGTTACCAGGCATCTCCGACTTACAGCCTAGGAGAGTTTCCTGGAGTGATAACAAAATGGACTGCTGAACCTAGGGAGTCTTTTGTCCAAATAAAGAAGGCTTTGATTGAGGCTCCTGTGCTAATCAATCCAAATTATTCTAAAGATTTTCTGATATTTTCTTTTGCCTCCTGTGACACAGTAGCGACAGTTTTGTTGCAGAAAAATGATCAAGGACAAGAGCAGCCTATCGCCTTCTTTAACAAGGCGCTGAGAGATATGAGATCATGGAGAAACAGGCTTATGCCTTGGTGAAAGCTCTCAAAGCTTTCAGAGTCTATGTCTTGCATTCAAAGATCATTGCATGTGTCCCTTCAGCTTCTGTGAAGGAAATCCTCATACACCCTGACATAGATGGAAGAAGAGGTAAATGGATCGCCAAGATCCTAGAGTTTGATCTGGAGATTAAGCCCACCAAGATAATAAAGGGGCAAGGTTTGGCCAAGTTGCTGGCTGAATCAAATTACAGGGCCTTGGGAATCAATTTCATCAATGAGCAAGCTGAGTCATCCAACAGGGGTTCTTAAAGCACTGTACCACTAGCAGCATGCACCTGGTACAAGGATATCTTGTATTTCTTGCAAGAGTTGAGGCCTCCTGATGGGATGGAAAAAAGCAAGGCAAGGGCTTTAAAGCTCAAAGCTATCAAGTATTGCCTCATAGACCAGGCCTTGTATTGGAAAGACCCCCAGGGGGTATTACTAAGGTGTCTGGACCCACAACAGGCCCAGAAAGTTATATTCGACTTCCATAGCAGTCTCTGCGGAGGTCATCATTTTTGGAAGACCACAGCTCACAAGATCCTTCGAGCTGGGTATTACTGGCCCACCTTATTTCCTGATGTTTGTAGGGAAATCCGAACTTGCATTAAATGCCAAAAATTCTCAGGGAAGCAACAGCTCAAATCCCTGCCATTGAAACCTGTGGTGGTCTCAGCACCCTTTCAGCAGTGGGGATTGGACTTCATTGGGGAAATTCATCCTCCTTTGAGTGGCCAACACCGATGGATTCTGACAGCAACTGACTACTTCACTAAATGGATAGAAGCTGTCCCTACCAGAAGCACTTCTCAGAAAGTAATCATCAGCTTCCTAGAAGACATCATATCTAGATTTGGCTGCCCTAGCAACATTGTCATTGACAATGCTTCCCCATTTCGGTCTGAGCCTCTGGTCAATTTTTGTGAACAATTTGGAATTTCACTGATTCACTCCACTCCCTACTATCCTCAGGGAAATGGACTGGCAGAGTCCTCCAATAAAATCCTAATCAAGCTTATCAAAAAGATACTGGAGGACAATAAAAGGGCCTGGGACTCAAAGCTCAAATTTGCTCTTTGGGCCGATCGGGTGACAACCAAGAAATCCCTGGGTCTCTCACCCTTCCAATTGGTTTATGGAATAGAAGCCATTTTCCCCACTCAGCTCACCTTACCAGTGGCTAGTCTCCTCCAAGATTACGAGGGAGAACCTAACCATGTGCTCAGAAGGATTCATCAGATGGTGGAAGTACAACAGATCAGAGAACAGGTCCTGGACAG
>CBVK0101044979.1:0-10299 GCA_900067695.1 Picea abies | reverse complement strand
CTGAATGGAAATAGCAGCACTAGCATTTAAGCATAGGACTGTTTTCTGTTGATGACTTAAATAGGAAATGCTAAGTTTCAAGATAGTCATTAAGATTCAAGTTCTCAAAGTGAGTTTATGTTTTCTTCCAAGGATAGCATTCAGATAGAGATTAGAGCCTAACCCACACATGCAGTGTAGCAGCTCAAAGTTTACCAACCCTGGCTTGACAATTTAGTGTTTTAGGTCATTCAAATATTCAATTTAGCAACCTGACACTAGGAATCATTGGTTCTCTTCGACAATGTAGCCTATTGAAGTTTTTCAAAATCCATGGCATGAGAGCCCAACAGAGACTATTAGAGTACTTGGTCCATATGTGAGATGCATAACAACATGTATTCCATGTGGGTGTTCATGTCCTCTCCTTGGACATTAAGGATATTTACTTTTTGATGGGGCTATCCCATTGTGGGGCGCATGTGACTTTGATAGGGGGTCGAGGTGGTGGCTTGCCGATGAGAGAGTATATCCGTCGGCACTGTGAATCGAATGCCGAAAGGCACAAAGGTAAAGTGGCTATCTAAGGTGTGTGGGATCTGACTCTCAAAACCATCCTCTTTACCATTTCACGGATGGCAGGAAGCACGTCACCGCACATGGCACTCTAGAGTTATTTTCAATATGTCATTGAATGTTTGGAACCTTAAGTATTCAATTGGTGTGACAATGTGCTCCGTAGAATGAAGACACAACTCACTACAAGAAAGAGAGGAGACCTAAAGCAGTTTGGGTGTTGGTCCATTTTGGTGTGTTTCTTCTTAGAAAGAGTCCCTCATTTGCGGATACAGATAGAGTGGGGAATACCAGCCCCACGAGGCCCAAGAATGAAACAATGGTGTGACCTTATGGCTCAACACGTAGCGGGCTCTATTATCAAGTACAATGATGCATTGTTTGACTGGTTAAGGCCCAAATATTGATGATTATGCATATGTTGGCCTAGAATTTTGGGGTGATCTTGAATTGACTCTGCCTGAGGGATATGAGTGGGGAGATCTAGGTAAGAAAGAAATTTTTTTCTTTATAGTGTTTTGTGGTTTTTTAGGATATTAAATTTTTTTTGTGTTTTCGATATAAAGAGTAATAAAAGACTTTTGACTATGCAAATGTAGGGCCGTATCGACCATTGGGAACATCTCCAATTCAAAGGCTAGGAGAGGCACGTGTGGTAGCAAGGTAGGATGCCAACGACTATGAGGCAATGGATAAGAACTTAGAAGGCTTGACAACAAGCATCCTCGACATGTCGATCGAGGAGTTATCAACACCATACTATAGGCGTGTCTGACTCACTTAGTCGGTTACTTCGCTAGGTAGCACAAGTAGTAGTGTGCTATCATGAGAGACATCCATGATACTATTTCGAGCGACATCTGTGATGCTATTTTGTAGGAGCCATGGGCTCTATATTTTGATATTTTGGTCCTTGGATGGAAAACACTTTTTGTAAAACATTTTCATTATACATATACATGAGGATTCTACCATCTTAGTCTGCTTTTATATACAATGTGTAATGTGTGATTGGATTCATAAATGCCTCAAATGTCTGTATAACACATAATTAGCTAGAGGATCGGTTAATGTATTTAGACATCTAGGAATGTGTTGATATTCAATATAATCAAAATAACATTCCAAGAGATGGATTCGTAGATATACTCGTAACAAAGTAGGACTGCGGATAGTGTAGACATTACTTAACTGGAGCACTGCTAGCTATGAATCAAGTCGTACAACAAAGTGATGAATCCCAAGTGAGATAGCATCAGTCAATAATTCAATGATTGCACTATATTTTGCGATATTATTGTTTGCATGACCAAGGCAAACACCTTGTAAAATGATAAGTTTGTTGGTGGCTGCATAGATTTCCCAAGCAACGGAAGCTAGGTTCTAAGTACTACAAATAGCACCATTGACGAAGCCAATATAGGGTAGAGAAGATGTCGACATCTAGAAACCAAGCACAATGCAAGGTAAACAGTTGAGGGTCGAAACCAAATAATTAAAAACACACAAAAGTAAAACACAAGAATATGGTACAGTAAAAGTACAAGCACTCATGTAGAGACAGTCTAAGAATAGTACTTCTTCAAGTAAATCCCATTTATAGGTTCACTCAAAGGAATTCCATCATAATCTACCAACTCGTAACTCCCTTCTCTAGCACTTGTTTGACGATATATGGACCATGCCACATAGCTTCGAATTTTTCAGCTCCTAGCAGATCACGATCTTGTTCATAGAGGAGAACTAGATCTCCCTCAGAGAAAACATGTAGCTTGACATGCTTTTCATATTGGTCTTTTACGCATATCTTCTAGGTTTCAATAACTAGGGTGCCATCACGATGGGTCTCGTCTAATTGCATAAGATACAATAGACATTCCTCTTCAAAAAAGGTGTTTGGGAGAAGTTCGATGGATAGATTCAAATATGGTATTTCACATTCAATCGGGAGAACGAATTCAATTCCGTAGACTATTTGAAAGGGGGTAAATCCCATAGCAGACTTCACAGATGTCCGATAGGCCCATAATTGTGAAAACAACATCGTGTGCTAGGTGGTCTTATGGATTCCTATTATCCGATGAAGCATAGTGATAAGGATTTTATTTATTGCTTCAACTTGGTCGTTGGCCTATGGATAGTAGGGGGTTGAGTTTTCATACCAAAGACCCAACTTGTTGGTAAGTTCATACATCAAAAAGTTTCAAAAATGGCTATCGTGATCAGTAACGATAGCTTACGGGATCCCAAATCGAGTAATAATATGATTAAATATGAAAAGGGATGCATTTTTTCTGTTATTGTCGAAAGTAGTGATTGCCTTGGCCCATTTTTTGAAATAATCCATGGCTACAATAATATATCCATGTCCCTCAGCCGAGTGAGGGTTAGAGGTCATGAAATCAATGCCCCATTTCGTGAAAGGTCAAACGGAAACTACAAGGTGTAATGGAGCAGGGTGTGATCTTATTTTATTATTATATGTTTGGCAAGAATGGTATTTTTGGATGATGGTAATACAATATTTAAATAAATAAGGACAAAAATATCCTGCTCATAAGATCTTCTAGGTAGTAGCATACCCAAACATGTGACCACCACATGCTGCAGAGCGGCAGTCATTCAAATCTTTCTCATCTTCATCATAGGTGAGATATCGTCGAAAAAAGGAGTCAACCCCATGGCAATAAAGAGTGTCACCGAGGATAATGTACTGACGGGCTTGGTAATGTATGTAACGACGGTCAGTGCTAGACAAATCGGCCCGAAAAGTCTAAGTTTGGAGATGGATAATTATATCCCCATACCAAAGGTCACTAGAAATGATCATAAAAAGGGATTCGTCAAGTAAAGAATCCTCTACTACATTCTCTGTCTCAGTGCAGGGAAGGTCACATATCAATTCGGAAAACACCAAGGATTTCTTAGACTTAGTGCGTTCAAATTCTAAGTTAAACTCCAAAATAATTACTATCCATTCGGAGTATTTCCCCCCTAGCAGTTGGCGTGTAAGAATGTGTTGCATTGGGTTGCAATCGGAAATTACAGTGGTCTTGCGTAGTAATATATAGTGATGGAAACATTGGACAGCTTGAACAGCTGCCAAGGCCAATTTTTCAACATGTAAGTATTTGTCTTCGATAGTTGTGAGACTCTAACTAAAATAATAAATGACATGTTCGTCATGTGATCATCTTCTTGGACTAGAACCATGGAAATGGTAGAGTCCAAAGTAGTGAGATAAAGGAAGTAATCGGGTGGGAAAAGTAATGGGGTATGGGTTAAAGTCAGTTTCAAAGCTTCAAAATCTTTGTTGGCAATGGAATCCCATACGAACTCAGAACCTTTCTTGGGTAGTTGAGTAAATCTGAGCATCCATTGAGCATAGTTTGGGATGAAACAACGTAAAACAAATCCCTTCCCTTGCAAACTTTGAAGATGGTGAAGTGAAGGAGGAGGGAGATTGAGGATCGCCTCGACCTTCAAAGGATCAACCCTGATCCCCTAGTGTGACACGATAAAACCTAGAAGTCGACCAGACTCCACATAGAAAACACATTTGTGTGCATTTAAGCGTATACGATAGAACTGACAATGGAGGAAAATGGCTCGGAGGTGTGTTAGATGGTCACTACGATGCATGGAATGCACCAGTAGGTCATATAGATATGGTCGTACAATGTGCTTAATATCATGAAAAGCATAATATATGGTAGGTTGAAAAGTCACACTGACGTTCTTTAAACCGAAGGGTAGTTTCTGGTAGGCAAAGGTGCCCCAAGGACAAATTAAAGCAGTTTTGTGTTGATCTGGGAGTAAGATGTTGATTTGATTATAGCCAAAGATACCGTCCATTAAAGAGAATATTTCACTCCCAACACAATCGTCAACGATCTGGTCAACAAAGGGGGTGGGAAAGTTGTCCTTAGGACAAGCTTGATTTATATCCCTATAATCGATGCAGACATGGATCGTACCTTGTTTCTTGTTGACTGGAACGAGATTGGATACCCAATCAGTTAAAGCCACAAGATAAATAAATCCATCTTTAAGAAGTTTTTCGACATCAATCTTAATAGTAGCTACTTTACGTGGGTGGACCGGACAAAATCTCTGTCGGAAGGGTCTAACACCCAGGTACGTCTTAATTTCATGTAAAACAATATCAGGGTCAATACCTGACATTTCTTCATAGCTCCAAGCGAAGATGTCACGAAAATCTTGGAAAAGTGGTTTATAGGCGACAACCTCGTTAGAAGAGCATGAAGCTCTGATGTGAACATTTTCAACAACTCCAGGTTTAATCGATATTTCAAGGGGGACGATGGGTGAAATATTACTTAATTTCCCTTCATATAACACATTGTGTGATGTCTTGGGAACAAAGGAAGTGACAACAACGGTCAACGGAGTCGATATCCATTGGTAACTCTCGATGGTGTTTTGTTCGAGGAAGAGAATGGAACGATGATGTCCATCATCCCAAGGGGTGCCTTCCATCAACATAACCAACATAATCATATCATCTATGGGAAAAACAACATGGAAGGTCAGGAGATGAATCACCAAGAGAGGGGGTTAAAGGGGTTGTTGATTGAATGGCATGATAGGAATATTCAACTAGAATTAAAGGCATTTGGTCATCATAGTGAATATAATCACCAAGTTCAAGAATGATCCACGGGTCGGAAGACAGGTGCGTTTGGTGAACCGAGGTGGAAATCATGTTGATCGAGGCAACCAAAGGAGGTGGAACATTGGAAGGTGGGATCAGGAACGTTCCCATCTGAGTGGAATCTTTAAGTAGGCCCACACCAACGTTCTCATACCCAGGTGGTGTCTTCGCGATAAAATGTACGTTGCTAGTACGAGTGTTAGAGTTGAAAAAGGCTAGCTAGTTGACAGTGATGACCTTTTGTTACACATGATTTTGGTCACTTTGGCGATGTCTCTATACGTGATGTATTCAGGCTCCCACAAGAACTTTTTGCCTGAGAAAGATGACTGCTCTCTTATTCAAAAAAAACCCTTTTTAAGATGAGTTCGTAGGCTGCCAATGTTACAGGGTGAAAGAATCCATCATTCTCATAGGCCACCCACACTTAGGGTGTGAAATGTTCGCAGTCTGCTCCATAGATAGGGTGCAAACCTGTTTTTAAGATTGGAAAGGAGAAGAGGTCATGAAGGTTCTAGAAAGGGATCTTCTACAAAAAGAGTTGGAATTTGCATGGTTGGCATCCTACTGACTTCTCAGATTTCTTGGGATCATCCTCATCCATGTAACCATCCCTCCTTCTCCTATATATTGAAAGGTTTCTCATGGAAAAGGTTAAGAAATATTGAATGAATAATTGGTGAAAGAATTGTTTGAAGAACCCTACTTGGACAGAAGCTTGAAGACTCTATTTGGTCTATCAAGAGGAATTGAATCTTCTTCATGCAAGTACAGAGAAAGTGTGTGTGTTGGAACCAAGAGTCACTGAAAGGAATCTTGCAACATCAAGGCATTTAGGTTGTATCTTCTACTTTCAATTAATGTAATACAGCGGCATGTCCCTTTCCCATAAAATCACTCTTATTTTATAGCATAACGCCTTGATCATATGAATAAGTTGACATTGAGTATACTTTTCTATCTTCACTTCGGTTGGTTTGTGTTGTCTTGGACCTGACTTCACAAGAGCATCAAAGAAAAGAGGGAGCAACAAAGACCTAAGAAAGCGATATAAAGGTATGTCACTTATTCCTTCTTATTAGTAGATTCAATCACTACAACTTAGGGAAAGAGTCGTGTCTTGTCCTATTTTGTTCTATATCCAGGTGGATCTAGGGAGATATGTTAGTGTCTATACCTACCAATTTGTCCGATAACACAACTGGTGACTCCACTGGGATGAAACCCATCTTTGGTGGTTTTTTCTTGTCCATTTTCTCTTAACCTACCATTTTCCATTCCCATCAATCTCCAAGTCTTGAGGAGACCCTTACAGACTCCCTAGATCCATAAGTTCCCTTAGAAGTTTTATCCTTTTTCCAAAATTTGCTTGATTACAAACCTTCTCGCACTGAACTCTTCTGTAGCCTGCGAGAACTACTAAAGTTCACACCCTATTGTTAAGTTCAGTGTGAAATTCTCACATTTTGCTTGTGTCTAGCCTGCAAGAATCCTTGATTCTTGCAATGTACTACACTTCCAGCCTACGAACCCACTTGCAAAAACTTTGGATGAAGTCTTTTGTGTCCTCAGATGCCCACATTTTCTTGTGTGTCTAGGAAGAACTTCTCTAGCTAGTGATTGAATGTTTCTTGGCTTCAAATCTTGTGAATGATTAAGTTCTTCTTGATCATGTTTTCTCAATTTTTACCTCTTGGCCTTTTCGCAACAAGGGTATAATCTATGGTTTTGAAATTTGAGTGCTTGTTTGGTTGGGAGCCTTTGATTGGTTTAAAAGTTGAGATCATTTGTTCTTTTCAATTTCTTATTACTTAGAAAATTGTTATCCATATGCATTTGAAGAGACTGGTCTTATCAGTTTTGTTATTTTTGTCTTCATTGAAAGATTGGTTTGGGTCTTTGTTGTGTATTTCCTTTTCGTTGGTTGCTTGTTTTTTTCTTTCTTAGTTCCACCCCTATTGTTTGGTTTCTAATAAAAATTAAATACATTTTCTTATTTAAGAAACTTTTTTCGAAAATATTGGCATTCAAGTACTGAAAAAGAATGAATAGGGAATTTTCATTGTTCACGGTTGTTTCAAAGAAGATCATACATCGTAGTTTGTATTGTTCCAGAAAACTCCTCTTTCCCTCCTGTAGATAGGATTCATCAAACAAAAATTTGTATCATTCATTACTATTTATGCATTTCTGGGTCAGAGTCTCACACAACATGGATTTCATTTCTGTCTCTTTTTGAGTAACCATAGCCTTTAATAACATTGTGCAATTTTAAAATCCAACTAGTAACCTTTTCTAGGACTCTTTTACACTAACATTAGCTAGGCTAGAGCTTTGGAATAGGCAGTGAAACATACTCTCCAAAGCACAAAACACACAATAGTATCTTGTGATAAGGAGTGTCAAATTCCATTTGCATCATTTTGTCCTGGGAAGCCCTTCTCACACAAGGGTCAATCCCGAGGTCGCATTGAGATTGACAAAGTTACTCACCTTGATTTGTTGATATCAGTGTAGAGATTGCACATATTATGGGGGTCACTTGAAGGTATACCCACAACGATGAGTGGAAGCCTCTCAATATGATTTTAGGCCAGATACCCTGCCCTTGCATGTGGATTGGACTATCGACTATTCCCCCAGGCATTATTATTGTTGGTGGTAACCTTAGTAGCCTACCTTCTTAGGGTCTTACACAAGGTGACTGTGAAGGGGAAACTCTTCACTATACCTGGAATCGACGTTGGCCAAAATCACTTGGGCTCCTTGGAGGGTATACCCATGATTATGTGTGGGAGCTTGCACCAGGGTTTAATTCCATTAAGTAGGTCATCAATGTAACTTTTCCACCCTTGCCCAACCCCTTATTGTCTCATCGTCACAACGTTGGATTTCATCACCAACTAGTGACTTTGGAATTGGAAGGTCTTGTTTTCTTGGCTTTGCTTCCTAGATTTTACTAGCGCATGATGTTTGTTTACCCAAGTTGGCTATAGAATTTCTTTCATAAGTTTCAAACTCAATCAAAATTGACCCTCCACATCGTTCAAGTAGAATGCAAGGCCTACCCCTAGAAGATCTGGAAGGTTCTCAACCCTTTCCTACCAACCCACTGGAGGGCTCTCCTCAATAGAGTGAAGTCCAAGATGTCGCCACTCCACAAGTGGAAATAACCGACTCATTGGAATGGTTAATAATTACCAATTCTCGAGAGGAATTCTGACTTCCTACCGACTCTGAGAGACATATTATTCGAGTGAATTCTTCCATAGATATAGTTGTTTAGTCTTCTGGATCACCAACCGGACCTTTCATAGGACTTGAGGGTCAAGATCCTTTTTGGACTACTAGAATTTTTAGATGGGATCTCTTTGGCTCAAGAGAAAGTGTTGATATCACTATCGCACCTGAGCTTCCCAAAACATCTGATCCAGGCACAATACCTTTTAATACTGCATATTATTTTCCTGGTACAGACACTCTACTAGCTAACCACATCTTGACTCTCCCTCTACAAATGGTCCATTACACAATGGTCCTGGATACTACAAATCCTCACACCAGTATTACAGCGACTGGCTAAGCCCCCATTGGCACACTTCTTTCACCTAGAAACACTCCAGCACTTCCACCCATATATCATGCATTGAATGCTTCTATTCCCTCTCCTACACAAATCTCATCTAGGACTCCTGGCGGTTCCACTCCTTCTGGGAGCCATATTCTCGGTTTCATTCCGATACTTTCTCCACCCCCTTTTAGAGGACCTCTTCCATCCTCTATCGGAGGCACTGATCCTAGTGGCACCATCCCATCTTTCACACTTAATTACTAGATTCCTGTTGGTGGACAATTTCACCAAGGAGTCCAAACTCAACCCCCTTTTGTAAGACAAATCCCAACCAGGATGCAACCCCCGATTGGAGGGCAACCCCCACCGACCCAACCCTATGGAAAACACATACCTCCATCCTTGGCCCAGTATTGGAATCATATTATACAACATAATCCTCACTCGACTAGGGGGAAACAACCTCAAGCTAGCTCCGTCATACCCCCTAGTACAGGCCAACCCTATCCAGGTATGTCTAATCCTATTTGGGGCTTGAATGCTCAACCCCATGCCCCTATTCAAGGGTACAACCCTATGAATTACTTGCTTCTACACCAACAACTGAATCTTCCCGGATCTTCGCATTATATGCAGACTTCTTATGGTCCCACTGGTTTACCAATGGGACTCCCTCCCCAAAGTCACCAGTACCCAAATGTGAATAGACAGTTACCTTTCTTAGCCACTCTAGACCTCCCGGATCTGTCAAGGATTTTAAATGATCCAATCCATCACTCTTGTCAATGGCCCTCCATACTAGCCAAAATACCATCCGACATCCCTAAATTCGATGGAAACCTAGGAGAGGAACCGAACAATCATGTAATGACTTTTCACCTTTAGTGTTCATCCAATTCCTAGATGGACGACTCTAATTTTTTAAGCCTTTTTCAGCGAACCCTTACAGGTTCCACTGCGAAGTGGTATATAGAATTACCATGAGGATTCTTCACTGACTTCAACACCCTTTCTATGGCTTTCCTCACCCACTACCAGTTACCGATTCTCTACGAAATGGAAATTGAGATTTTGAGTTCTTTCAAACAAACTAAGGCCATTCATATTTCTAATCACATTCATGAGTGGTGACGGAGGCGATGTCTCATCAAACTTGAACTTCCCAATTAGTTGCTGGCAGAGTTGTTCATGAAATCATTCATGAACGACATCACTCGTGACATTGCCATGGGTGGAGTTGTCACCAAAGAACAGGCAATTAGTCATGCCCAATATCTAGACCTCGTTTACTCACAAATAGGTACTCTCTATGACTTACTCCCTGATGCACTTCATCCTTCTACTTTTGCTACTTCAACCACTACCGTTACTTCTCATGCAGTTGAAGGTGTGATTGGCACTTTCCATGCCCAACCACATTCCGTCCAAACCTCTAGCAACAACCCCAAACCCATTTCTTCTAATTTTCAAAATGCTTCGTGTTGTGGGGTAATCTACC
>CBVK0101044978.1:0-10197 GCA_900067695.1 Picea abies | reverse complement strand
AGCTAGGGTTTTGGACGAACTCTCGGCCATGCATGGCTAGGAGTTTCAGTTAACTGACCCATAGCTTTTTGTCTCATCGGAAACTTTCCTATTTTTATGTTTTGTTAGGTACACGTGGGCTGTAGTGGGCCTGCCAGCGTGTACACGCATGCAGTAATGGGTTAGGGCGCATGGAACTTGACCCAAGAGGATTTCCAAAGAGGTTGTTCAACAGATGTTTTGGCAATGAAGGGATATGAGTTGGTCTGATGCCAGGTAAGCGTGTGTGGTGCAATTTAGGGTTATAAAAGATATCTTGACCTGGGGTCTATCTTCAAAAATATCTTCGCATCCTTCAACTGATCAAAGAGGTCATCAATCCTCGACAGAGAATATTTGTTCTTTACAGTTACTTTATTCAATTTTCTGAAATCGATACACAATATCAATGTCCCATCTTTCTTCTTCATGAACAGGACTGGGGATCCCCAAGGTGACACACTTGGGCATATGTACCCCTTCTTCAGAATCTCTTCAAGATGCAACTGCATTTATTTCATCTCTCGCATGCTCATTTGGTAAGGATCTTTTGACACTAGAGCTGCTCCAAGCATCAAGTTTATAGAGAAGTCAATATCTCTTTTAAGAGGTAGTTCAAATATCTTGTGAAATACATCTTCAAACTCCTTTAGTACTGCATGATCTCCAATCTTTGAGACCTCATCCTTATATTCTTCCTCCACATGGGCTGCAGATAATTAATAGCCTTTCCTATAGCACTTCTTCAGCTGCATTGTTGAGATTTCTCTTATAGAAACAACTCTGGGAATTCCTTGGACTATTTTCTGATTTCCTTCCTCATCCAGGCAAGTGAATGCCTTGTTATGACAGTCCAAGATGGAATGGTGTTGGTCCAACATATCCATCCTAATTAGACAATCATAAGAACCTAAAGGCATAATGTTCAATCCAACCTTCGTGCTCAATCCATTCATGTCCACTGTAGAGGACTTAACTAACTCAGTTACTTTCCTCTTGGTTCCTATAGCCAGATGCACTAACCAATACTTTTCATGTTTGTTTCTCGACAATTGCAAGATTTTGACCACTCTAGGATCTATATAACTAGGGCTAGCCCCTAAATCAATTAAAATAGTGAAGAGATGGTTATTGATCATACCTTCCACTTCAATCATATGCGACTGATATTCTGCTTGCTTGTTGTCTAGGGATGTGTAGATCCTTGGCATTCTACTACCCATGCCCTCCACTATTTCATCTTGTTGAACATTATGGACAACTCTCACGTTTCCATTTTTATGGGGAAAATCTTTGTACTTGGGGTTCCCCTAATAGCCCCAACACTGAATGGGTGTCTTTTTTGGCCTTTGTTCCCCTACATTATCCATTCTCAACTCTCTAAATAATGGTTGTCCTTGAGGAATGTTTCTGAAAAAGGGTGGCCTAGTTCCCTTCTTCTTCTGATCCATCTGAAATTTCTTCTTGTCTTCCCAAGCCTTTCGAAATGTAGTCTTATCTCTTTGTTGCTCATATAAGCATTTCTCTCTTCTTATCATTTCTTCCATAGTCTTAGGGTCATCATACTATATCTTGTCACTGATGGAAGGTGGAACTCCACCAAGATACCTTTGAATCTTGATAGTCTCATCTTTGATGAACAGAACATACTTCAGCAATTCCAAAAATCTTCGTTTGTATTCATTACTAGTCATGTTGCCCAGCTTGAGTTCAAAGAACTCTTTCATCTTTCTGTCGTAGTATATTTTAGTCAAGTATTTCTTCTCGAAATACCTCTTGAAATCTTTCCAAGTGATATCTTTCTCTCTAATGTGTTGTGCCTCCACAAGATGATCCCACCACATGGATTCTTTTCCTTTCAGTTGATACATCGCAACTCTTCCTTCTACATGAGAGGAATAATTTTGTAGTTGGAAATATTTCCTCATGCCAAGCAACCATGTTTTGACATCTTCCTCCTTTTTTCTCCATCAAACATAGGAGTCTTAATCTTGCTCATTTCTCCCTTCAGTTCATCCAATCTAGATCTCCTATTCTTTCTGGTAGGAGATGGGATTGAAATTTTGTGTTCCTCCTTATTGGAGTGTTTCGGGAAGTGACAACGATGCCTGCTAACACTTTTTGATATAATTTTCTTCTCAAGGATCCTACGACTCCCCATTTTTGTTGAGTCACTCTCCTTATCCAATTTCTTTTTGTTTTTTTCCAGGCTCTTAATCAACTTAAAGTTGAATTCTCCCCGTCGTTCCTTAGCTTTAATGAGCTTTCTGCTATCTGATTGGTGAATTTGGGAATCTTTCTACAATCATTCAATGATTTTCATCATATGCCCTTCCTTTTCTAACTCTTCTCCATGTCCATTGGAGTTCAATCCTTCAACTCTGAGATGGAAATCCATTAATTTTTCTTCATCCTTGGAACTGGAAGTAGTCTATGCCTCTTCCATTTCTTTTGTACTCAGTGGAAATTCTACTCGGTTTTGTCACTCGTTAAACTTCTACAAACATAATGTGAAGACAACCTGAATTTTTCAAGCCATTATTTCTTAAAAAATCCCACAGTATTCATAAAAGAATTTGATTCAATAAAATGTTCAGTTTTCATCCTCTGTGATTCTCGTTCAATCAAGAATCCCCGTAGATTTCTTCTTTTAGATCTCTTCTCTTCTAAGATTTCCAACACTAGCCCCTTTCTCTCAGTCTCCCAACCCACGTGACCATGGGTTGTGACCAAGTGGTAGATCAATAAGCATGCACTTGGGCCTTTGGCCTTCGGCTTCAGAACATTTCCAATAATAACACAACAGTCACTCGGAGTTTCGAGTTATCGAAATAGCACAGTATTTTGGATAAACGGTCCACGTCTACCCAATATCCAGCAGTTTACACTTGTTGTGGAACCTCATGAGTCTGAGTTTCGGGACTTCGGGACTTCAAAACATTTCACATCCACACACCCTGATCCATTAATATGCAAAAACTCCCACGTCCCATTAGGTGACGTTATTACATTACATCACTTAACATTTTCCCAATTGCGGGGGCATGCAACGATGGTTTGGAGTAACTTGCCTTTCATCCTGCAATTCTCTTGATGCTAAGACACAACCCCTTAGTGAAACTGCAGTTTGGATTGCAAGACTTCCTTGGAGAATTAGCTTCGATGCAACTTGGGTCCTTGCAATGCCTTCTAGCTGTTGATCTTGATGTATCGTGATGAACGCTACTATGGGTCCTCCGACCTTTAACTACATTACATAACCTCAAACCCCACTAACCCTTCTCACACAATATGTCACATGGTGGAATACTAGCGACTGATACATGGCCCATTCATATGGGTGACACTCGCCACGTTCCAAATGCCATTCCAATCTTCCACGGGCTCTAAACTCACTGACACATGGCACACCTCCCATGTGTCCACGTAACCTCCAGGTGATATCATCATAACTCACCACTTCGACTCTTGAGGCTTCGGAAGTTTCAACTCTTCTACGCTTTCTTTTGATCGGAGCACTTTCTCTCGATGTTCACGATCTACCAACTTGTTTCCTTCGCAACGGACGGTTGCAATCTACTTTTGGACATCGAGAGTTTGTCACACTCTACACTTGAAATCCTCTGAAGTGTTTTTCCTTAAACTTCTTGGACATGGATCTAACAGTCAAGCTCTTTTCCTATGATCTACGGTGTATATCTCCTTTGGGACTTTGGTGCTTCAATTTTGATCCTTTCTCATATCTTTGCATCAAGCTTCTCTGACATCGTAAAGTCTGAAGGGATTCCAGGATAACCCTCCTGCACCTTCTTCAGATCTGATATTCGTAAAGGAATCCTTTTTCCCAAATATATCCTATGGCTCCAACACCCCAAGTGTTGAGCACTTTCTCTTTCTGTGGTCAAATACGACGTCGGCTGAGGTTTTATTCTACTGCTACTCCTCTTGAGCTTCGTAACATGAACAAGTAACCCACTAGCACTCAGAAACATTCTAAGGTTTGAAATTGGTTCTATATGAACACCATTTCCACTCGAAACCTTGGGTCCAAACATCACTTATCTAGCCCATCCAGGCTAAGTGTTGAAACTATGGCTCTGATACCATATTGTAAAGTCCCCGGTCATCAACCCCACTGCCGGGAAATGATACTACGTGGAAACATTCTCATACTTATATATATATATATATATAACATGCATATTAAATCAAATTAACTCCTTTAACCAAAAAATACAGAGTAAGCACAGGATTACTACTAACATTCATAAATAATGGAATTAATAGTAAATATCATTGCAACAGAATACATGATAATATTACAAGCATCACAAACATCCATTTTAGTTGAAATTAAAATAGCTAATGATACTTATCTTAGAAAATGTAGTAACTCCACCAACCACGTCCAGACCTTCCACAAACATCCCATCCTTATACCACACTGCTCATCACACTCAGTAGTGGGTCACCCCCGAGATGGGACTAAGCTCCACCCAAGGAAAGGGAATCCTAGAATAGGCCGAGGTTAATGGAAAATTGCATAGAGAAACTAGAAGGATTATCTGTAGGAGATTTCTTACACCCACTACTGAGTCATATGGATATTGGTTGCCACCCACCTTTTCCAACTGTCTCAAGACAGTTTTCTGACAATTTTGGCAATTTACTATTTTTACTAGTTTTAACTTTCAAGGCCATTTTGAGGGCCTAAATGAAGGTTTTTCAGGAGCTATCTCCTCAATGAAATCCAAAGGCATGATTGAGCCCCCAAAATGAATCCCCTTGACGATACCTTTCCAACGGGCTATCACACGCCTAAAATGGAGATTGTATGAAAAAGTTACGACCCTGGGAAGTTGATGTACTAACTTACCCAAACGGGGCCCACATGAATTTTGGTGCTTCATCTCCTAGGGTTAGGTTTTTGGATGTCTAGGGTTTTTGGCATTCTTCTTTATTGTAAAAAGGCCTTTAGAGCCTCATTCTAATCTTCTTCCTGCAAATGAGCACAACCATCACATCTCTTCTCAAAGATAAGACGCCACCATTCCATCAAGCTTGTTTCCACTGCATTTTATAGTTTCAGCTTATTTCATTATTGAATAGAAAACCAGTTTTACTGTATCTCTATTATTTTGTGTTAAGAATCTATTAATAATATGTATTCATTTCATTTTTCTCATAAAATCCAAATCAGTGGTATAAGAGCAGTCTTCTCCTTGTCGTCTTAATGCATGTCCCCAACGAGGTTAGAGTACAAAGAGTTGGGTCTTGAGCTTGTTTCTCTTGAGGACAAAAGCTCTCACATGCCCAAGCAACCTCTCATGGAAGGAGAAAAGAAAGATGTCGGGACAGGAGATCCTTTCAAACTGTTGATTGAGGAAGCCCTCACGCAACAGAGGAACGAGATGATGGATAGTTGATTGCAAATCCTTCAGCGGTTACCAACAAGTGATGCATTTTCTTCAAACAGAGGTGCCACCCCCTTCAAGGTACAAATAAACTTCGATATTCCTATATTTGAAGGTCAGATAGATGCATATGTTGTAGACAAGTGGTTGAATCTTTTAGAAGGGTATTTTTCTGTCCATAACTTCTCAAATAGAGAAAATATTACTTTTGTGCTCCTCAAAGTTGTTCCCCATGTCAAAGATTGGTGGGAAACCTTCTGTGAGAAACAGGAAACAAAGGAAACCTCATTATTTTTAATCATGGTGACCTAGGAATCCTTCAGGGATGCTATTAAGGAACAATACTACCCTTTCAGAAGTTACGATGACCTATATACCAAATGGACCACACTGCGGCAAGAAAGAGACCAAGAAGTTCCAAATTTCACAAATATCTTCCATACGTTGCACACCAAGCTCGGTATCAAAGATTCAGAGTGACATTTGGTGCTCAAGTATCGCGATGCTCTGCATAGATACATCCAAACCAAAATGGAATTTCTGGACATCTCATCCTTGGGCATGGCCTACCAATATGCCATCAAAATCGAGCAGAAGCTCAAACAAAAGACGCAACAATTTGGGCCTAGGAAACCCTCACAACAAAAGCTAGGAAAGGGTAGCCCCAACCCACAGAACAAAGGATAGAGAAAATATGGATAGTATTGAGACTACCGTTCCAAGCCACAAGCAAAGAAGGACACTAGAAAGACAAAGATAGATACCAGGAAGTGTTGTGACTTCCATAAGAGCCCTTGGAATAACACTGTTGACTCTCACTTGAAACAGTCATTCGTGGCCGAAGTGAAAGCCTCTGAATCAAATGTAGATTCTGAATCTGAGCCAGAACCAAAAAGGGGAAGACAAATCATTGATGCGGAACCCAGTGCCACTGTTGCTACAACCAAGCTCTAGCCTAGTGAACCAGATGAGCCAGAAGAAGGAGAGAGCCTCTTCTATTCACAGATGTGGGTAAAAGGTAGCCCAATACACTTCATTGTTGATATTGGTAGCCAGAAGAACCTCATCTCAGCAGAGAGCATCAAGCGGCTAGCACTACCAACAACGCTGCACCCACAACCCTACACCATTGGATGGCTTCGTCAAGGAAGCGATCTTCGCATTAGCCAACAGTGTCGACTGTCGTACGGAATCAAGCCCTTCAAAAACGAGGTATTTTGTGATGTTTCTCCTCTCTAAGTTTGTGATCTTCTTTTGGGCCAACCTTATTCATGGAAACTTCATGTTGTATATGAGTCTAGGCCTCGTAGTGTTATTATTACTTTGAACAGGAAATTGTACAGGATACCCGAGGGAATCCCACCTAGTTCTATTTCCTTGATCTCTGCTAAGCAATGTAGGAAAGTCATTTCTCAAATGGGGAAGTTTGTCTTCTTCATGATTCGCTCTTAGAATAAGTGAAATATCACAGCCACATCCAGGGTATTTGCCACCAACCTCTCCACATAGTAGAAGCAAGTAGATAAGGTTGTGGAAGAATACTCAGATATCTTCTTGTCACCTACAAGGGTACCTCTGCACCAGGGATGATTTTAGGGGCTAAATTTCTCTCATGGGATAATTTTCTATGGTTTTTCCAAAAACGAGATTCGCTATTTTAAAAATAATTCGCCCAAATTCTATAGGATAAAATTATTTTACCTTAAAAGTCACCAAAATTTTATAAAAACTACATAAAATACTTAGAAATTTGAATATTTTTACAAAAATATCGCCAAACATTTATAGTTGACATATGAAGAATTAGTAATATTCGCCAAGGTTTCTACATTTAAAAATAAATTTCCATCCTTAAAATCATCCTTGCTCTGCACTGCCAAGTCAAGCACCCCATTGATATAACACCCGACGCATAGCTTCCCAATGGGCCAGTCTATCATCTCTCTTTGTTAGAGAATGAGGAGATCAATCGACATATCCAAGAATTGCTCCACAAGGGGCATATTAGCCTCAGCTCATCACCTTGCGAGAGCCCAATCGTGCTGGTACAGAAGAAAGATGGAACCTAACGACTCTGTATTGATTACTCAGCTTCGAATAAAATCACAGTAATAAATCGGTACCCGATTGCCTGAATTGACGACCTCCCTGATCAAATCATGAGGGCCAAATACTTTAGTAAGATTGATCTAAAGTCTGGATACCACCAGGTCCCGATAGAAAAGAAAGATGTATGGAAGACTGCCTTCATGTCAAAGGAAGGCCTTTTTTAATGGTTGGTAATGCCCTTTGGTTTGACAAATGCTCCAACCACTTTCATGAGGATGATGGACGATATTCTGCGACTATTCACCAATACTTTTGTAGTGGTGTATTTAGATGACATTCTAATTTACAACAAGACTTGGGCTGAACACTTGCAACATATTCAGTAGGTTCTGCACACCCTGCAACAACACAAGCTATACGCCAACGTGGAAAAATGATCCTTCGTCATGGACAGGGACAATTACCTGGTCTACCTCATCGATCAACATGGAATACATGTGGATCCAGCCAAGATCTAAGTCATCCATGATTTGCTAGCCCCAAAAACACTCACTGAGCTCCGGAGCTTCTTGGGCCTCACCAATTTCTATTGCAGGTTCTTGTTGGGATTCTCCTATATTGCATGGGCCCTCAACCAAATAAACAGGGGTGGTGGTAATGAAAAATTTGTGTGGGGCTGGTCCCAACAACAAGTGTTCGATGATCTAAAGAAACACTTGTGCTCAGCCCCAGTACTTTCACTACCATACCTGCAACATCCCTTTGAGATCGAGATAGGTCCTTCAGACTATGTTGTGGGCGTTGTTCTCACTCAACACGGCCACCCTGTGGCCTATCATAGTGATACGTTGTTAGATATTGTCTATAAGTACACTACTTATGACAAATAAATGTACTCCATTGTGAAAGCCAACCGCCAGTGGACACATTACATTCTTGGGAAGGAGACAATCATCCACATTGATCATAAGCGACTATAGTTCATGCAAACACAAGGAAAATTGTAGAATGACCACCATCAAAAGTGGTCCACATACTTGCAGCAATTCCACCTCAATATCAAGTATAAAATAGGGAGCACCAATCGTGTAACTGATTGCCTCAGTAGACCGCCAATCGTGACACTCACCATGGTGCTAGACTCTTGCGGCCATGAGACATATGGATGGCCCCAACTCTATGAGACATACCCTGACTTCGCCACCACCTACCAAATGTTGGGTGCAAATGCAGTTGTCGATAATTTCCATCTTCAGGATGGGTTGTTGTGTCATCTGGGCCATATCTATGTTCCATCAAGTGAGCAAGTGAATATGGTCTTGGAAGCCCACTACAGTCAGGTGGCAGGACACTTCGGCATTGAAAAGATAGTCACGATGCTACAAAAATATTTCTAGTGGCCTAAACTTCAACAGGAGGTCAGCAAGTATATCAGGTCTTACACTACCTGCGTTATTGGAAAACCAACCACTAAGAAATAGGGCATGTACACCCCTCTTCCTACTCCTGATAGGCCATGTGAATCCATCTCAATAGATTACATGTCAGGCCTCATGTCCAACAAGAAGGGAAATGACTATGTTTTTGTGGTTGTTGATCACTTTTCTAAGATGGCGATTTTGGTTGCCTGCAAGAAGAGCATCACAACACAGGCTACTACCAAGCTCTTCTTTGAACGAGTCTGGGCACATTTTGGAATCCCAAAAACCATTTTCTCAAATTGGTATGGTAGATTTCTCATCACATTTTGGTCGAGCCTCTGGTCATTGTTGGACACCAAGCTCACCAAATCCATGACCTTCCACCCCCAGACAGATGGCCAAACTGAGGTTGTAAATCAAATGATTTTTCATATCCATCTCATTTATAATTCAAAGCACCCTCGCACATGGGATGAGAGCCTTCCCTATGTCCAACATAGCTACAATCAATCCCTGCATAGCTCAACTGGCCACAACCGATTTTAGGTGGGGTTGGGATTCCAAACATTGGGTCCCATAGATGTTGCACTTCCCCTTGCAGTCACCTTGATTGACTCATATCCTTCTCCAACTGAAGCTGACGAAGCCACCCAGTTCATTGAGTGGATCCAACACATCCACCAACAAGTTCAGGATATCCTATAGAACTCCAATAACAAGTACAAATAGTGCCATGATCAACATCGGGTGCCACATAAGTTCCAGGTGGGCGACAAAGTTTTGTTGCACTTGCAGAAAGAACACCTGATAGGACCCCATCAAAAGTTTTTCCCACTCATTTATGGGCCATACACTATCACCAAGGACATGGGGGATAATTCTTTTGAGCTCAACATTCCTCCTTTCCTTGGCCTGCACCCAGTGTTCAACATGGATCTTCTTCGCCCTTATTTCCCACCATTATTGGACACCTTAGAAGTAGCAAAACAACTAACACCAATAGATATCAACCCCAAATACATACAACAGGCATCCAATGATCAGATTGTGGACACATAGATCAAGGGCACTTGATAAAAAAGGCTCTAATTTTATCGAGTCGTCAAAGTAGGGCAGCTCTTGGACCAAGACAAGTGGCTCACCTGTGGTGAAATTCAGAAGAAATTTCCTCATCAAATGGGGGACCTCAACGCAATGGAGAACATTGCTTATTATGGAGGTAGGATTGATCTAGATGAATATCGGTGGCCACCCACCTTTTCCAACTAGCTCAAGACAGTTTTCTGACAATTTTG
>CBVK0101044977.1:0-11381 GCA_900067695.1 Picea abies | reverse complement strand
GGCCTAAATGAAGGTTTTTCAGGATCGATCTCCTTAAATTTATCCAAAAGTATGTTTGAGCTAAAAAAATGAATCTCCTCGAAGATACCTTTCCAACAGGCTATCACACGCCTAAAATGGAGATTGTATGCAAAAGTTACGACCCCGGGAAGTTGATATACTAACTTACCCAAACAGGGCCCACATGACTTTTGGCGCTTCATCTCCTAGGGTTAGGTTCTTGGATGTATAGGGTTTTTGGCATTCTTGTTTATTGTAAAAATTCCTTTACAACCTCATTGTAATCTTCTTCTTGTGAATGAGCATAGATGTCACAAATCTTTTAAGAGATAAGCCGCCACCATTCCAACAAGCTTGTTTCTGCTGCATTTTACAGTTTCAGCTTATTTCATTATTGAATAGAAAACCAGTTTTACTGTATCTCTATTATTTTGTTCTAAGAATCTGTTAATAATCTGTATTCATTTCGTTCTTCTCATAAAATCTAGATCAGTGGTATCAGAGTGGTTTGCTCCTTGTCATTTTAATGCATGTCCCCAACGAGGTCAGAGTACAAAGAGTTGGGTCTTGAGCTTGTTTCTCTTGAGGACAAAAGCTCTCACATGCCCAAGCGACCTCTCATGGCAGGAGAAAAGAAAGATGACGGGATAGGAGATCCTTTCACACTGTTGATTGAGGAATCTCTCATGCAACAGAGGAACGAGATGATGGATAGTTTCGCGCAAATCCTTCAGCGGTTACCAACAAGCAAGGCATCTTCTTCGAATGGAAAAGCCACCCCCTTCAATGTACAAATAAACTTCTATATTCCTATATTTGAAGGTTAGATAGACACAGATGTTGTAGACAAGTGGTTGAATCTGCTAGAAGGGTATTTTTCTGTCCATAACTTCTCGAATAGAGAAAAGATTACTTTTTCACTCCTCAAATTCGTTCCCCATGTCAAAGGTTTGTGGGAAGCCTTCTATGAGCAACAGGAAACAGAGGAAACCTCATTATTTTTAGTCACGGTTACCTAGGAATCCTTCAGGGATTCTATTAAGGAACAATACTACCCTGTTGGAAGTTACGATGACCTGTATACCAAATGGACCACACTGTAGCAAGAAAGAGATCAAGCAGTGCCAGATTTCATAAATATCTTCCATACCTTACGCACCAAGCTGGGTATCAAAGATTCAAAGTGATATTTGGTGCTCAAGTATCATGGTGCTTTGCATAGATACATCCAGAACGAAATGGAATTTTTGGACATCTCATCCTTGGGTACAGCCTACCAATCTGTCATCAAAATCGAGCAGAAGCTCAAACAAAAGATGTGGAAATTTGGTCTTGGGAACCCCTCACAATAAAATCAAGGAAAGGGCGGCCCCAACCCATAGAACAATGGACAAAGAAAATATGGACAGTATCAGGACTACTAGTCCAAGCCACAAGCAAATAAGCACACCAGAAAGACAAAGAAAGATACCGGGAAGTGGTGTGACTTCCATAAGATCCCTTGGCATAACACTGTTGACTGTTGCTTGAAACAGTCATTGGTGGCCAAAGTGAAAGCCTCTAAATCAGATGTGGATTCTGACTCTGAGCCAAAACCAGAAAGGGGAAGATGGATCATTGATGCGGAACCCAGTGCCACCGTTGCTACCACCAAGCTCCAGCCTAGTGAACCAGATGATCCAGAAGAAGGAGAGTGCCTCTTCCATTCACAGATGTGGGTAAAAGGCACCCCACTGCACTTCATTGTTGATAGTGGTAGAAAGAAGAACCTCATCTCAGTAGAGGTTGTCAAGCGGCTGACCCTGCCAACAATGCCACACTCACAACCCTACACCATTGGATGGATCCACCAACGAAGCGATCTTTGCGTCAACCAATAGTGTCAATTGTTGTACGACATAAAGCCCTTCAAAGACGAGGTATTGTGTGATGTTGCTCCTCTCGAAGCTTGTGATGTTCTTTTGGGCCAACATTATTTATGGAAATTCCATGTTGTATATGAGTCTAGGCCTCGTAGTGTTATAATTACTTTGAACAGGAAATTGTACAAGATACCTGAGGGAATCCCACCTAATGCTATTTCCCTGATCTCTGCTAAGCAATGCAGGAAGGTCATCTCTAAGACGGGGAAGTTTGTCTTCTTCATGATTCTCTCTGAGAATAAGTGAAAGATCACAACCACATTCAGGGTCTCTGCGTCCAACTTCTCCACACAACAGAAGCAAGTAGATAAGGTCATGGAAGAATACTTAGATATCTTCTCCTCACCTACAAGGGTACCTCCACACTGCCAGGTCAAGAACCCCATCGATCTAACCCCCAGTGCACCACTAACCAATGGGAAAGTCTATCGTCGTTCTTTGTTAAAGAATGAGGAGATCAATCGACAGATCCAAGAACTGCTCCACAAGGGGTACATTTTCCCTAGCTCATCACCTTGCAGGAGCCTAATCATGCTGGTACAAAAGAAAGATGGAACTTGGCGACTCTGTATTGATTATCGGGCTCTGAATAAAATCACATTTAGAAATTGGTACCCGATTCCCCGAATCGATGACCTCCTTGATCAACTCATGAGGGCCAAATACTTCAGTAAGATTGATTTGAAGTCTGGCTACCACTAGGTCCCAATAGAACAATCAGATGTATAGAAGACTTCCTTCAAGTCAAAGGAAGGGATTTTTGAATGGTTGGTCATGCCCTTTGGTTTGATAAATGCTATAGCCACTTTCATGAGGATGATGGATGATATCCTGCAACCATTCACCAATACTTTTGTAGTGGTGTATTTGGATGACATTCTAATTTATAGAAAGACTTGGGCCGAACACTTGCAACATATTCAGGAGGTTCTGCACACCCTATGATAGCACAAGCTATACGCCAACTTGGAAAAATGCTCCTTCGTCATGGACAAGGTCCATTAGCTAGGCTACATCATTGATCATCATGGCGTACATGTGGATGCAGCCAAGATCCAAGTCATCCGTGACTGGCCAGCCCCAACAACACTCACTAAGCTCCGGAGCTTCTTAGGCCTCACCAATTTCTATCGCAGGTTCATGTTGGGATTCTCCCATATTGCATGGGCCCTCAGCCAAATAAACAGGGGTGGTGGTAAGGCAAAATTTGCATGGGGTGGGTCCCAAATACAAGCGTTTGATGATCTAAAGCAACGCTTATGCTCATCCGTAGTACTTTCACTACCAGACCTACAACATCCCTTTGAGATCAAGACAGATGCTTCAGACTATGTTGTGGGCACCGTTCTCACTCAGCACGGCCACCCTGTGGCCTATCATAGTGAGACACTGTCAGATATTGTCCATAAGTACCCTACTTATGACAAAGAAAAGCACTCCATTGTGCAAGACTACCGCCAGTGGAGACATTACATTCTTGGGAAGGAGACAATCATCCACACTGATCATAAGTCACTACAGTTCATGTAGACACAAGGAAAATTGCAGAATGACCGACATCAAAAGTGGTCCACATACTTGCAGCAATTCCACCTCAACATCAAGTATAAAATAGGAAGCACCACTCGTGTCGGTGATTTCCTCAACAGACCGTCAATCATGGCACTAACCACAGTGCTAGATTCTTGTGGCCATGAGACATCTGAATGGACCCAACTCTATGAGACAGACCTTGACTTCACCACCACCTACCAAATGTTGGGTGCGAACGTAGTTGTCGATAATTTCCATCTTCAGGATGGGTTGTTGTGTCATCTGGGCCATATCTATGTTCCATCAAGTGAGCGAGAAAATCTGATCTGGGAAGCCCACTACAGTCGGGTGGAAAGACACTTTGGTGTCGAAAAGACAGTGGCGATGCTACAGAAACATTTCTGCTAGCCGAAACTTCGACAGGAGGTGAGAAACTTCGATATTCCTATATTTGAATGTCAGATAGACGCAGATGTTGTAGACAAGTGGTTAAATCTGCTAGAAGGGTATTTTTCTCTCGATAACTTCTCAAATAGAGAAAAGATTACTTTTATGCTCCTCAAAGCCATTCCCCATGTCAAAGATTGGTGGGAAACCTTCTGTGAGCAACAGGAAACAGAGGAAGCCTCATTATTTTGAGTCATGACCTCCTAGGAATCATTCGGGGATGTTATTAAGGAACAATACTACCCTGTCAGAAGTTACAATGACCTGTATACCAAATGGACCACACTGTGGCAAGAAAGAGACCAAGCAGTGCCAGATTTCACAAATATCTTCCATACCTTGCGCATCAAGCTGGGTATCAGAGATTCGTAGCAACATTTGGTGCTCAAGTATCACGGTGCTCTGCATAGATACATCCAGACCGAAATGGAATTTCTGGACATCTCATCCTCAGGCATGGCCTTCCGATATGCCGTCAAAATCGAGCAGAAGCTCAAACAAAAGACGTGGGAATTTGGGCCTAGGAACCCCTCACAAAAAAAGCTAGGAAAGCACGGCCCCAACCCACAGAACAAAGGATAGAGCAAATATGGATAGTATCAGGACTACCAGTCCATGCCATAAGAAAATAAGGACACCGAAAAGACAAAGAAAGATTCCAGGAAGTGGTGTGACTTCCACAAGAGCCCTTGGCATAACACTACTGACTATCACTCGAAACAATCGCTGGTGACCGAAGTGAAAGCCTCTAAATCAGATGTGGATTCTGACTATGAGCTAGAACCAGGAAGGGGAAGTCGGATCATTGATGCAGAACCCAGTGCCACCATTGCTACCACCAAGCTCTAGTATGGTGAACCAGATGAGCCAGAAGAAGGAGAGTGCCTCTTCCATTCACAGATGTGGGTAAAAGGCACCCCATTGCACTTCATTGTTGATAGTGGTAGCCATAAGAACCTCATCTCAGCAGAGGTCATCAAGCGACTGGCCCTACCAACAACGCTACACCCACAACCCTACACCATTGGATGGCTCCGCCAATGAAGCAATCTCCGCGTCAACCAATAGTGTCAACTGTTGTATGGCATCAAGCCCTTCAAAGATGAGGAATTGTGTGATGTTTCTCCTCTAGAATTTTGTGATGTTCTTTTGGGCCAACCTTATTTATGGAAATGTCACGCTGTATATGAGTCTAGGCCGCATAGTGTTATTATTACTTTGAACAAGAAATTGTACAGGATACCCGAGGCAATCCCACCTAGTGTTATTTTCTTGATCTTTGCTAAGAAATGCAGGAAGGTCATCTCTCAGGTAGGGAATTTTGTCTTCTTCATGATTCGCTCTCAGAATAAGCAAAAGATCACAGCCACATTCAGGGTCTCTATGGCCAACCTCTCCACATAGCAAAAGCAAGTAGATAAGGTCGTGGAAGAATACTCAGATATCTTCTCCTCACATACAGGGCTACCTCTGCACTTCTAGGTCAAGCACCCCATCGATCTAACCCCCGACACACCACTTCCCAATGGGCTAGTATATCATCGCTCTTTGTTAGAAAATGAGGAGATCAATTGACAGATCCAAAAACTACTCAACAAGGGGCACATTTGCCCCAGCTGATCACCTTGCAGGAGCCCAATCCTGCTGGTACAAAAGAAAGATGGAACCTAGTGACTTTTTATTGATTACTAGGCTCTGAATAAAATCACAGTCAGAAATTGATACCTGATTCCCCGAATCGACGACCTCCTTGATCAACTCATGGGGGCCAAATACTTCAGTAATATTGATCTAAAGTCTGGCTACCACCAGGTCCTGATAGAACAGACAGATGTATGGAAGACTGCCTTCAAGTCAAAGGAAGGCCTTTTTGAATGGTTGGTCATGAACTTTGGTTTGACAAATGCTCTAGCCACTTTCATTAGGATGATGGAAAATATCCTACGAACATTCACCAATACTTTTGTAGTGTTGCATTTGTATGACATTCTAATTTACAACAAGACTTGGGCCGAACACTTGCAACATAGTCAGCAGGTTCTGCACACCCTGCGACAACACGAGTTATACGCCAACTTGGAAAAATGCTCCTTTGGCATGGACAGGGTCCATTACCTAGGCTACATCATTGATCAGCATGGTGTACATGTGGATGCAGCCAAGATTCAAGTCATCCGTGATTGGCCAGCCCCAAGAACACTCACTGAGCTCCGGAGCTTCTTGGGCCTTGCCAATTTCTATCGCAAGTTCATGTTGGGATTCTCCCATATTGCATGGGCCCTTGGCGAAATAAACAGGGGTAGTGGTAAGGAAATTTTTGCGTGGGGTCAGTCCCAACAACAAGCATTCAATGATCTGAGGAAGCGCTTATTCTCAACCCCTGTACTTTCACTACCAGACCTGCAACATCAATTTGAGATTGAGACAGATGCTTCAGACTATGTTGTGGGTGCTATTCTCACTCATCATGGACACCTTGTGGTCTATCATAGTGAGACACTATCAGATACTGTCCATAAGTACTCTACTTATGACAAAGAAATGTACTCCATTGTGCAAGCCTGCCGCCAGTGGAGATGTTAATTTCTTGGGAAGGAGACAGTCATCCACACTGATCATAAGCCACTACAATTTATGCAGACATAAGGAAAATTACAGAATGACCGCCATCAAAAGTGGTCCACATACTTGCAGAAATTCCACCTCAACATCAAGTATAAAACAAGAAGCACCAATCGAGTTGCTAATTGCCTCAGCAGACCACCAGTCGCAGCACTCACCACGGTGCTAAACTCTTGCGGCCATTAGACATCTGGATGGCCCCAACTCTATGAGATAGACCCTGAGTTCCCCACCTACCAAATGTTGGGTGCGAACGCAGTTGTCGATAATTTCCATCTTCATGATGGGTTGTTGTGTCATCTGGGCCATATCTATGTTCCATCAAGTGAACGAGTGAAGCTAGTCTTTGAATCCCACTACAGTCGGGTGGCAGGACACTTCGGTGTCGAAAAGAAAGTGGTGATGCTACAGAAACATTTCTACTGGCCAAAACTTCGACAGGAGGTCAACAAGTATATCAGGTCTTGCACTGCCTATGCTATTTCCAAATTGACCACTAAGAAATAGGCCTTGTACACCCCTCTTCCTACTCCTGACAGGCCATGGGAACCCATCTCAATGGATTACATGTCGGGCCTCCCATCCACCAAGCGGGAAAATGACTGTGTTTTTGTGGTTGTTAATCGCTTTTCTAAGATGGCGATTCTAGTTGCCTGCAAAAAGAGCATCACAACAGAGGCCACTGCCAAGCTCTTCTTTGAACGAGTCTGGGTAAATTTTGGAATCCCACAAACCATTGTCTCATATTAGGATAATATATTTCCCAACACATTTTGGTTGAGCCTCTGGTCATTGTTGGACACCAAGCTCACCAAATCCACGACCTTCCACCCCCAGACAGATGGCCAAACCGAGGTTGTAAATCGAATGATTGTGCATATCCTTCACATGTATAATTCAAAGCACCCTTGCACATGGGATGAGAGCCTTCCCTATGTCCAACATAGCTACAATAAAGCCCTACATAGCTCAACTAGCCACAGCCCCTTTCAGGTGGGTTTGGGATTCCAACCATTGGGTCCCATAGATGTTGCACTTCCCCTTGCAATCACCTCAACTGACTTATCTCCTGCTCCGACTAAAACTGACAAAGCCACCCAGTTCATTGAGTGGATCCAGCACATCTTCCAACAAGTTTAGGATATCCTACAGAAGTCCAATGATAAGTACAAACAACGCCATGATCAACATTGCGTGCCACATAAGTTCCAGTTGGGTGACAAAGTTTGGTTGCACTTGCAGAAAGAACACCTTACAGGACCCCATCGAAAGTTTCAACCACTCCATTATGGGCCATATACTATCACCAAGGCCATGGGGGATAATGATTTTGAGCTCAACATTCCTCCTTTCCTTGGCCTGCACCCAATGTTCAACATGGATCTTCTTCGCCCTTATTTCCCACCATTATTGGACACCTCAGAAGTAGCAGAATAGCTAACACCAACAGAGCTCAACCACGACTGCATACAACAAGCATCGAATGATCATATTTTGGACACACAGATCAAGGGCACTCGACAACAAAGGATCCAACTTTATCGAGTCGTCAAAGCAGGGCAGCTCCTGCACCAAGGCAAGTGGCTCACCCGGGGCAAAATTTAGCAGAAATTTCCTCATCTAATGGGGGACCTCAACACAATGGAGACCATTAATTCCTAAGGAGGGAATATTGATCCAAATGGATCTCAATGGCCACCCACCTTTTACAATTGGCTCAAGATAGTTTTCTGACAATTTTGGCAATTGACTATTTTTAGCAGTTTTAACTTTGGGGGCCATTTTGAGGGCCTAAATGAAGGTTTTTCGGGATCAAGCTCCTCAATGATAGTTTATGGAATTATTGAGCCCCCAAAATGAATACCCTCAATGATACCTTTCCAATGGTCTATCACACGCCTAAAACGAAGATCGTATGCAAAAGTTACGACCCCAGGAAGTTGATGTACTAACTTACACAAACGGGACCCACATGAATTTTGGCGCTTCATCTCCTAGGGTTAGGTTTTTGGATGTCTAGGATTTTTTGCATTTTTGTTTATTTTAAAAATTCCTTTAGAGCCTCATTGTAATCTTCTTCTTGCGAATGAGCGCAACCATCACATCTCTTCTCAGAGATAAGCTACCACTATTCCAGCAAGCTTGTTTCCACTACATTTTACAGTTTCAGCTTATTTCATTATTGAATAGAAAACCAGTTTTACTGTATCTCTATTATTTTGTGCTAATAATTTGTTAATAATCTGTATTCATTTCATTCTACTCATAAAATCTAGAGCAATGGTATCAGAGCGGTCAACTCCTTGTCGTCTTAATGCATGTCCCTAACGAGGTCAGAGTACAAAGAGTTGGGTATTGAGCTTGTTTCTCTTGAGAACAAAAGCTGTCACACACCCAAGCAACCTCTCATGGCAGTAGAAAAGAAAGATGAGGAGACAGGAGATCCTTTCAAAATGTTGATTGAGGAAGCCTTCACACAACAGAGGAACGAGATGATGGATAGTCTCGCGCAAATCCTTCAGCGGTTACCAACAAGCGACACATCCTCTTTGAACAGAGGCACCACCCCCTTCAAGGTACAAATAAACTTCGATATTCCTATATTTGAAGGTTAGATAGACACAGATGTTGTAGACAAGTGCTTGAATCCACTAGAAGTGTATTTTTCTGTCCATAACTTCTCGAATAGAGAAAATATTACTTTTGCGCTCCTCAAAGTCGTTCCCCAAGTCAAATATTGGTGGGAAACCTTCTGTGAGCAACAGGAAACAGAGGAAACCTCATTATTTTCATTCACAAGCACCTGGAAATCCTTCAAGGATGATATCATGGAACAATACTACCCTGTCAAAAGTTACGATGACCTGTATACCAAATAAACCACATTGCAACAAGAAAGAGACCAAGCAGTGCTAGATTTCAAAAATATCTTCCATACCTTGCGCACCAAGATGGGTATCAAAGATTCAGAGTGACATTTGGTGCTCAAGTATTGCGGTGCTCTGCATAGATACATCCATACTAAAATGGAATTTATGGACATCTCATCCTTGGGCGCGGCCTACCAATATGCCGTCAAAATTGAGGAGAAGCTCAAACAAAAGACCCGACAATTTGGACCTGGGAACCCCTCACAAAAAAAGCCAGGAAAGGGTAGCCCCAACCCATAGAACAAAGGTCAAAGAAAATATGGACAGTATCATGAATACCAGTCCAAGCCGCAAGCAAAGAAGGACACCGGAAAGACAAAGAAAGATACCGGGATGTGGTATGAATTCCATAAGAGCCCTTGGCATAACACTGTTGACTGTTGCTCGAAACAGTTGCTGGTGGTCGAAGTGAAAGCCTCTAAATCAGATGTGGATTCTGACTCTGAACCAGAATCAGAAAGGGGAAGATGGATCATTAACGTAGAACCCAATGCCACCGTTGCTACCACCAAGCTCCAGCCTAGTGAACCAGACGAGCCAGAAGAAGGAGATCACCTATTCCATTCACATATGTGGGTAAATGGCACCCCGCTACACTTCATTGTTGATAGTGGTAGCCAGAAGAACCTCATCTCAGAAAAGGTCATCAAGCGACTGGCCCTGCCAACAATGCTGCACCCACAACCCTTCACCATTGGATGGCTCTGCCAAGGAAGCAATCTCTGCGTTAGCCAACAGTGTCGACTATCACAGTCTGAAATCGATACTTGATTCCCCAAATCGACGACCTCCTTGATCAACTCACGGGGGAAAAACAATTCAGTAATATTGATCTGAAGTCTGGCTACCACCAGGTTCTGATAGAACAGACAGATGTATGGAAGACCGCCTTCAAGTCAAAGGAAGGCCTTTTTGAATGGTTGGTCATACCCTTTGATTTGATAAATTCTCCAGCCACTTTCATGAGGATGATGGAAAATATCCTACAACCATTCACCAATACTTTTGTAGTGGTGTATTTGGATGACATTCTAATTTGCAGCAAGACTTGGGTTGAACACTTGCAACATATTCAACAGGTTCTGCACACCCTGCGATAGAACAAGCTATATGCCAACTTGGAAAAATGCTCCTTCGGCATGGACAGGGTCCATTACCTAGGCTACATCATTGATTAGCATTGAATACATGTGGATCCAGCCAAGATCCAAGTCATCCATGACTGCCTAGCCCCAACAACACTCACTGAGCTCTGGAGCTTCTTGGGCCTCGCCAATTTATATTGCAGGTTCATGTTTGGATTCTCCCATATTGCATGGGCCCTCAGCCAAATAAACAGGGGTGGTGGTAAGGAAAAAATTGCATGGGTCTAGTTGCAACAACAGGTGTTCGATGATCTAAAGTAGGGCTTGTGCTCAGCCCAGTTCTTTAACTACCAGACCTACAACATCCCTTTTAGATCAAGACAGATGCTTCAGACTATGTTGTGGGTGGCATTCTCACTTACCACTGCCACCCTGTGGCCTATCATAGTGAGACATTGTCAGATACTCTCTGTAAGTACCCTACTTATGACAAAGAAATGTACTCCATTGTGCAAGCCTACCGCCAGTGGAGACATTACATTCTTGGCAAGGAGATAGTCATGCACACTGATCATAACGCACTATAGTTCATGCAGACACAAGGAAAATTTCATAATGACCGCCATCAAAAGTGGTCCACATTGTTAGATCCCTATATAATAGGGAATCCGTGTGCTGAATGATATTTATCTTTTCAAGCATATGTGTTCACTCATGACGCATGGCAAAGGATGCCGAAAGCGCTCGACACTCACCAAGCAAAAAATGAGTACCTGTGTGTGAGCTTAAAACCGAGTTGTCGGTGCATCTTGGGCAGGAAAATGTTAATAGTTGATTTGGAT
>CBVK0101044970.1:0-16310 GCA_900067695.1 Picea abies | reverse complement strand
TTACATAGGGCATCGATTATTTAAAAAAAAACAACCCTAACGCGGTGCTCCCTTTGGAGCAACGGTGCACACCGGTGTGTCAATATACTACGGAGTGCACCGACGTATATTTTTTGAAATAATCCTACAATGATGTGAAAATGTTTTTATTTAACCATGTCACGATGCGCTCTATTATTAGTGGCACTAGTGCATCTGATTTTAACAAACGCAATAGATTATATTTTTTTTAAAATAACCCTATCACGGTGTGTCCATTTAGAGATCGTGTGCTGACCGGTGCTTCAGTATACCACTGAGCTCACCAGAGTATATTTTTTGAAATAATCCTATGATGGTGCATATTTTTATTTATTTAATCATGTCATGGTGCAATTATTTATGCAACACCCTGGTGAGTTGGAGTGTTATAAACGAACCGATGCGGTTTCTTTTAAATATACACACCAATATACTATAAAAGTTATCAAAATTTTTATTTTCCAATAACATAGATTAAAATTTTGCTAAACTAAGAATGATGTAGACTCAAGGATTTGGTGAACTTCCAACTATATTATAAATGAGCAATGATTATAGTTTAGGATTTTGAGAGATAGTTATGATCATTGACGATGAGATCAAGGTTATGATCATTGAAGACGAGATCACATAGGTTATGATCATTGACGACGAGATCATGCATGTTATGATCATTGACGATGAGATCACATAGTTTATGATCATTGATGAAGAGATCACACAAGTTATGATCATTGATGACAAGATGACATAGGTTATGATCATTGACGATCATGCAAGCTGGTTATGATCATTGACTACGTGATCACATAAGGTTATAATAATTGATGATCATGATGGTGATATGGGAAGGACAATCCAGCTGGTAGTAGGTATCCACGGAGCAAGATTACCATCGTGGACGTCATGGTCATAAGAACTCAAATTGTCATCATAATCACACACAGTTGTGAATTAGCAACTAATATAGATTAGAATTTTTCTAAACAACCTGTTAGTTGGGAGTTCACAAAATACTTGAGTATACAACATGCTTAAGATGATTATAGATTGGAATTTTGAGAAACTACCCATACTTTAGAATCAAGTCTTTACAACTGAAATGCATATACTTTAGACTCAAGTCTTTACAACTAAAATGCATACATAAAAATTCTCAGAAACACTCAAGAAACAAATCCCTCTCCCTTTCCCTTGCCTTCCAATCCCATACAACATTGTACAAGTCAACCCTATCCTCCTGCTACTGCTACTACTCTCTCAGTTAATGTCTCTGCATGATTAAGAATATGGCCGGTAATTTTTTTTTTAATTTAACCCTTTTACAGTGCGCTAAATAATGAGCCACACATGTGCATCGTTATTTACGTAGTGCACCAAAGTAGAGAAAATGATAATCATTATCCAATCCTAGGTCCTCATCCTCCAAGCTAAGGCATAACCCCCCTTCTCAACATCGTCCCATTGGAGAAAGAATCAACTAGACAAAGCCATCCATATTCACCTTGACTTGGAGCTTGGTTTAGCACAATAGTTTTATAGCATTATCCTGACACAAGCTATCTACATGTGATGTTTGGAGAGGGACTAGTCCTTCAAGCTTTGCAGTAGATTCCATCCAACATAGGGCACATGGATAGACTAGGCATTCATGTGACCCTCACAGATGCTCGAGCTGATGGAAAACTTATTATGGGCTGACATAGGCCACTAGACATGAGAGTTTCATAGAGGAGGTTAGTATCTTGACTATCTCTATGTTCTTCATATATATATATATATAGTTTTTGTGTATTTTTTTCTATATCTAATTATATGATGTTTGCGATTGCTACACTCAGATAGTAGAGTCTTGATGTTGACAGATGTACCAATGTCAGTTTATGCCATTGATGCAACAATAACAGTAGCTTGCTCATTCAATGTATCACATACTCAGGTATGCAGTTCCTTTGATAAATTCACTAATGATGGTTGTAACAACCTTAAAATTTGCATATGAATGTCTTCAAGACGAATGAAAATTTTCTCGTGAAGTAGTGCTAACTTTCATGCATTCTTTTGAAGTAAGCATATCTTCATGAAATACAATACCACCCACAAGCATTAATCTTCAAAAAATAATAAAGACCAAATTACTTAAGGGGGGAATTTTTCCTCCTAGACATGCACTTGAGGAAATAGCTCTAGGGAAACATTTTTCCTCCTGACACCAGTTTGTGTAGTGCCACCCTCATACTGGACAATGAAACAAAAATGATAATTTGTTGGTTGTGGCTCTAGTTCTTCTCACTTGGCTCATTTTTTAAATATTACAACCAAGAAATAACATATCACACCATTCTTATTACAACAATCCAACTCAACCAACCTATTTTCCTCCTCAACCTTACAAAACACAAGGAATGAGATCCCCTTCTATGCTAAATTGTCCCTCAAACTACTCCCCTTCCCTCTAGTGCTCCAATACAAACTAGCTAAAGAATCTCTATTGCTGAGAACCAAGAAATTTCAATTGTAACTTAGTCATTACCAATAAACTCAGTGATAACTTCTACATTCATTCATGGGAGAAAAACTACAAAAACATAGCTTTAGTAGCATTCACTATTAGCACCAACATACAAATGATATAATTAATGAATGATTTTCCTCAAAGGTTGAGAGAGTCTCTTCTTAAAGCTTGCATGAACACTAAGCTTACATGGAGAGTACATGCCCTTTCTATAAATCTTGGGAAATAAGACATGGATCACACATAAGATAAAAGGGTGGTAATGCATGGAGTAATAACACTTTCTGACCAACAATAAAATATTATTAATTCATGAATCCCCCTATTCCGTTCGTTCATTGCCACCATGGTGTTCTTAGGGAGTTATAACCCCAAGTGCACCTTATTTTTATATGATTTTTTTTAATATTAATTTCATTATAACTAAATGGTAACGAGTTTACCAAACTTACCACATACTTACACATTATGCTCAATGGTCATAAGATCTATTACATACAACATAATGAAGGATACAAAATTCATGTAGGTTCAATTACATAGTCATTTTGATTGTTCTCCCATCCCACATGGATGTGTATTAATGAAGGGTAGCAACCGTTTTTATGACCCTATATGTGGGTTATGGCAAGTTGCCTGATAAAGAAGTATGGTATTAGGGTTCTCCAGTTTTTTTTTTTTGGTTTATTCCTTTAGAGTGGAGTTGTTTGGCTCTCTGGATGAAGCATAAGGGAAACCCCCTCCTCCAAAGTAGTGCCTCAAGACTCCTCTAGGTTGTGGCCCTTCTTTGTGGTATTTGGAGGAAGGAGGTTCTGAAGCATGGTTTTCTTTCAAATTGCTTTGTGAGGTGGGAAAACATAACACACTACTAGTGCTAGAATGAATGTTGTGTATTTTGTGAATTGAACAAAGTTAAGAGAGGTGTAATGTGTTGTGCTAAAAAGATAGATGAGACACATTAGGGAGTTATGAGACATTTATCTTGTTGGGACCATTGGGAGAGTGATTTTGAGCAGCAAGTAAAGAGACATAATGATATCCAAGACCCATGCGTAATAGATACAACATGAGATATAGTAGAAATTTGTGAATGGTGGCAAGAGGTAGATGGATAAATGGTCATCCATCATAGGAAGTAGTTGGATCTCTCTTCATAGGTCAATAATGTGCAAGACTAGGTTAACATAATGTTGGACTACAATTTCCATTACACCAAAACCTGCAGGCGTTAATCTCCGCCACAATTTCCATATTTAGGATCCATGAGAGAGGGTTAACCCATGTCACGAAGCTCGCGAGAAGTGCTGAATCCAATGTCCAATAATCTCCCCCCCAATGCATGTCATAAGAGTTTCAAACTCAAGAATTGTGCTTTGATACCATTTGTTGGACTACGATTTCCGTTAGACCAAAATCCACAAGCATTAATCTCCACCACAATTTTCAGAGTTAGGATCCATGAGAGGGGGTTAAGTACCCATGTAGTGAAACTCGCGAGAAGAACTGAACCCAATGTCCAAGACATAATTTATACCCATTTGGGTATCTCGATGCCTAATGCCTCACCCCATGGAGGCCCTTCTAAATATGTTTAGGACACCACAACAAGTGGTTTTTCTCTAGAATCGACAAGGAATTGAGTTTTCCCTTTCTCTCATGTACTAAAACTGGAAGAAGGTGTGGTAGAAGTTTAGGCTATATCTACTAAGGATGATGGGGGACACCTCAAAGATGACGAGAAAGTGCCAAGGTATCGAGACAAAATGAAAAATCATACCATGCCTAGTTATAAGTTCTTTTCCTTTATTGTTATTTTATGTTTTGTTGCAGTATGTATTTTGTAACACACCCATGGTGGGGGAGTCAAAATTTTGCTCTTCTTAGGAGAATAAAAACCCCCATTCAAGGTTTCTATCCCATTATTCTCTTCCAGAGATTTCCAACCACGGTCTCCATGCTCCAAACCAAGCTCAGAGTTGACAGGTAGCCTCTCCCAAGCTCTTTGGGTTCTTCCATCCATCTATACTCGCAGATGACTGCAGGCTATGACCAGATGCCAAGACAATAGGCACCAAGATAACCACCATGCGAAACCTCCGGAGTGGGAAATATCCGAAGTTCACAATCCAACGCTGCGTGTCCTCAAAGATTTTGATGACCTTGATTGACTTCGAGACTTCGACATACGGGAGTTTTGAATGCTCCAAATGATTTTCTCCCCAAAGTACTTCGTACTTGGCATTATAGATCGAGTGCCATGCATCCCTCATGATCAACGGTTATGATCTACTTCGAGAATTCAATGTTCGGGAGTTTCAAACACTCCAAACCCTTTTTCCTCTGAAGTAATCCATACCCAGAGTTACAGATCAACCACCAAGCATCCCTCGTGATTGACGGCTGTGATCTACTTCAAGACTTCAGCGTTCAGGAGTTTCAAACACTCCAAATCCTTTTTCCTCAGAAGTACTTCCTACCCGGAGTTACAGATCAAACGCCATGTGTTTTCCCCGATCAATGATCGATATCTGTCCTTTGCCCCACTTGCATTCAACGCTTCTATCTTTCCTCCTAATTTCTCAGTACCCGAAGTTACAGATCAAGCACCACATGTTTTATTCCAATGGATGATTCAAATGAACTCCGATTCTCCCTCCTTCGGGAGTTCTTGTTCAACACACTCCCTTTTCTTCCGGTGTAACATTCCTCCAAAATGGTAGATCTTCTGCCACGTGCCCCTTCCAATAGACGATTGGGGTGACTTCGGGACTTCGGCCTTCAAAAATCCTCGTGCTTTCACACTTCGATTCTCCTGGAGTGACTTCTCCTCGGAGTGCAGGATCTGACGACACCTGTCCCTTTGGCTTGGATGGATTAGATTTGCTTCAACTCCTATCTCTTTGGGAGTTTTACGATGCAAACTCCTCTTTTCTCCTAGAGTCGCTTAGCGTCGTGTTGACCACAGCCTCAATCTGACAGTTTGGGAGTATTTATGTGAACCCAAAGATTTATGGCTTGTAACTTCCATTCAAGGGTCCTTTGGGTCCTAGTGTGTGCCACTTCGAGAGGGACACCTAACAACATCGTCACTCGACACATGGCCCCCCACATGAACTCGACGTAATACACACGTTCCCTCGATTGAATGGTCATGAGGGATCCTGAAGGATCCTTAGATCCACGGTCCACATTAACTTCGGGACTTCATGGGTTTTGGTGTTACCAAACCTCTCTCCTCCCAAAGTGGTCAATGACGAGATGACTATATCGTAAATCCGACGGTCAGGATAGTCCCTGAGCATACTTAGATCTACAACCCAGATTAACTTCAGAACTCCAGGACTTCGGGTATTTTGGTGTTACCTATCCTCCATCCTCTCGAAGTGGTCAACGTTGGGTTGACTGTTTTGTAGATCCAACATACGAGATATTTCCCGGGCATCCTCAGATCTATGACCCAGATCAACTTTGGGACTTTAGAGGAATTCTCCTCCCGTATGATGAATAAGCTCGATTCACTGGACCCGTGAAGTCTGAAGGGATCTAAGGGTTAACACCCACATTCTTTCTCTAGATTCGACAATCGTGAATAACTTCGGCTTCTCCCAAACCAATCTCATCCATTCGTCTTCCAAATGAAAGGATATCTCCTTTTGGGACTTAAATCTTGATATCCTACCTGATATTTGTTAACTCCTTAAGTACTTAGGTATTTTGCGCTAATTCTCCTGAACTTAACACTTAGAGAAATCCTCCGTGCACCCCTTGCGCTCATTTATCAACTCTATAATTAAATCGGGTTCTCGATCTCTACCCACCTCGCAACGACTCTGTACATACATGCACTTCCTCTCCTGAGCTTAACTAGCTCCTTCCTTCATAATGTCTGGGAGTTTCAACATGCACACATGAGTGTATGCCCCAAGGTCAACAAATTCACAGTTCATTTATTTTAACTTGAGCCACCACGGGGCTCATGCATTTACGTGTACAAGTCATAGAATTCCTTATTTTTTTAAATATACATTTAGGCAGAATTAGAGGGATACAATATAACCATTGAGAAATCATGCACATCCCTACAAGATTAATAGGATATCCAACTTTAATTTACAGTACCTCTTAAATACACAGGATATGAGAATACTTATCTATTACAGGTTGTAGCCAACTAACTAACTGTGGGTGTTCGTCCTTCCACCCAAACATAGGCTCATAAGCATTCATTCTTAGCACTCTGACCACCCCCGTGCCAAGCCATGATATCACTGGGGAATTTATGCCAATTCTCATCGATCCTTTCTCTTTCACATATTCTGCGAGGTTTATCAGATGCTTCGTCAACATCAAGCTCACGAAATTCTACTCAGGTCTTGTTCTCTGCATACTCTCAGAGATCTCCCTCTCTGTCATAGCCTTGATGAGGTTTTTCAGATGCTTTCTCCGCATCGATCTCATGGCCTTCGACTCATTCTCTTCTGCTCGAATGTTGCTCACATTCTCCACTCTTCTCTTCATATCCTATTGTGTGTCTTGCACACACATCCCTCGTATCTTGTTTCCTCCTGTTAGAAGGAAACCCGGGTTATTTTGGGTCTACCGAACCCTATGGTACTTTGGGTTGATCTTATGTAACTAGAACATGCTTCTATTCATGGGGGTGGTTGAGGGTTCAACTACCGGTCCTTTTCTTATTAACTATTCTCTTATCATTCTCACATTCTTTCCTCTAGTGATATCATGGCTAGTACTTTCAAGGATTCAATCCCATAGTCAGTTATTAGCAATTAAACAATAATACATTTAAAATTTTCCCATGCCACAACATGGTAATCCTAATTAATGATTAATTACAAGTTGGGGGAAACATGGGTGTTACAATCCCCCCCCTTTAAAAGGAACACCGTCCTCGATGTTCTTTCTCAGTAACACCTGTCATGAATTTCTCATTCAAGCACTTTAGAAGTCTTGACCTTCTTCCTTGGTGAGGTCCTTTTTTCAAACTTTCAATCTTCGTCACCTTCCATCAATAATTCTTGGACAACAAGCACATTAATCATAGTCTCATGTGAAAACATTTTACTGTTGCATAAAATTTCTAGGAAAATTTCATAATCTAGCACAATATTTATCTGTACAGTTTGTGGATTTGTACCCACATGGTTGTCTTTTTATCCAGGCTCACTATTTTTCCTTGACATACCTGTTGTGTGCATGATCCCAATCAATAGTTTACAAGAACTATCAAAGTCTCCTCTTCCTTGCGATCACTCACCCTCCAGGCCTAGGTTCAGGCATCCCCTTCTCTATTATATAGTTCCTCGGGTGATCCATCTTGCCTTGCCAAGGTTTTCTCTCACATGAAGAATCCCAGAGACTTTATCGAGATTTACAGTCGAGGCATCCCTCAGACTTGCTCTACCGAGGCGTCCCTCTGGCTTGTGTTATCTCAACACAACATATTCCAGGTGATCATGGCTTACCATGGGGTTCTCATGGCTCACTAGTGGCCTCCTTCATGATTTTCAGCTGGGTATCCTTCATCCTTCCTTTCTGGACATATTTTTTCTTCTCACCTATATCATAGGCATACAAAATTAATGAGACATCATCACAATTCTAAATTTCAGAATTTTATTGCAAATCTGTCACCCACATATTTTCCAATTTCTTCATTTATTTTGAGATATATTCTGAACGAACCCATATTCACAAGAATGGGACTTTCCTCCCCATAGCAGTTTAGCTCAAAAAGAAATCGGTCTTCCTTATGGGCTTACAACATTTCCGTATCCAAGACTCTTTCTTCTTACAAGTCAACTTTCCTCAGCCAAACAAATTGTTAGTTTTCATGCACACTATATTAGTATACGATGCATACTAACAATCCAAGTCATTTTCATCTATTCAAGGTATATAAAGCAAAAAGGAAATATTATTATTATGTAAGAATCCTGTCAACATACTAAATTTTCCAAGTGCAATTCAAATATTAAATGACTTTAATCAATGTGCCAATTTTCATGGCCACATTCATACCCAATGCACCCTCATATTGATCTTCAATATACCACACTTGGTGACAAACGACCTTCTATGGTGTGTTGGAGTTTAACCAACCTCTTCACCATATGGATTATTCCTCCTTGTTCACTCTTACAACAGGACTATGCTTCCTGCTACAGGCTAATCACGATTCCAAATTAACACACATGAAACTAAATGTTTCTCTTGAATGCGCCCAAGCATTCTTCCTTCATTAGTAACCAAGGTGCTCACACTCATGGTCACCCAAATTTTCTTTCCTTTAACATCCATACAATGTAAGTAAAATTTTCGAAAGGTCCTCCTTCCTCAATGGAAGGTTCATTGTCTTACTTTCATGAAAACATGCGCTTCCTTGAAGAAATTCCATGCATTGTGCTAGCTATGAGCACCTTTATTCCCATAGAACTAGTCCTCGTGACCACAGTCTAACGCAGAGTTTTAAACTCTATCTTCCTTTACTGTCCCAGAGGAACTCCGTTTTCTCTCCATGCAATCGAGAGCTGTGACCTCAGATCTATTCTTTTTTAGGTGTTATCCTTTTGGATTCCATGTCCAGGTGCTATGATCCTGGCTAAACCCCTTGTCTACAAATCAACGGTGTAGATCCGTCTTCCCCCAGATCCAACGACTGTAAGGGATTGCGAAACCTCAACTAGCTCACGATTTAATTATCCTTCCGATCTCTACAATGAATACGGGCCGTCTGATCTACGATTGGATCCTGAACTGAAAACAACTCTATATTGAATTTAAATTATGGGTACAGGTCTCAACATTAACCCGTGTGCATATGCTATCTTCGCAATGATCGCAGGCCGTCGATCTTATCCCTCGATCGATTTTAACCACATGATTTCCAAACAATAATAATTCCAACACATAAGTGTTTGACTGAGAATTTAGGTTGACACAAAGCTTCGATGTGCTAAATTCAACCACAAAACCCAATGACAGTATGATTTTTACATGACAATAATGTGTGGGTTCCTTGCAGGTTCTCCCACTGATCGTTCACAAATCGACGGTTCACAGCGATTTCAGAATCCTAATATGCTTGCTCTTTATCAGAGAGTTCAATCTCCGCAATTTGAAAAGTGCTTTCTTGACTCTTTTAATTGTGGTCATTGATTCTCCGCCCTGATGAGATCAATGACGTTGGTTGATTGCGATCCATGAACTAGCACGCCCATAAATTTAGCCTTCGCGCTCTGCAATGATTCCCAACCATCAATCTTTGTTCACAGATCGACGATTCACAGTGATTGCAGGGCCCAATATGGAAAGTGTTCACCCAAATCTTTGTAATCGTGGTCGTTGATCTTCCACCCCAACAAGATCAACAACATTGGTTGATTGCGGTCCGTGCACTAGCACATCCGTTAATTTCACCTTCGCACTCTGTAATGATTCCCAACCATCGATATTTGTTCACAGATCAAAGGTTCATAGTGATTGCGGGGTCCAATCTGGAAAGTGTTCGTCTGACTCTGTCTAATCATCGTCGTTGATCTTCCACCCCAACGAGATCAACGACGTTGGTTGATTGTGGGCCATGAACTAGCACGTCCTTTAATTTCACCTTCGTGCTCTGCAATGATCCTCGACTGTCGATCTAATCGAACGACTGGTGTTTGATCCATTAAATCCAGTGGATAGTGAATTCGATTTGACGACTGCGATCGGTCTTCCCTCCGATGAGCGGATCACATTCATCTCCTTTGTCAAGTTCTCGAGTATCCTGATTCGATCAGGGTTTTCTTCCTGAATCATACTCTACTTGGGTATCCGAGGCATACAACTGCCTTTTCTTAACATGGATTCAACCAAGCCTATTCAATCAAACATACTCATTTATTCATTCATTAGTCTTCTATTCGTTACATGATTCTTTTAAAATGTAATCCAAGATTATTATTAATATATATATATATTAAGGTTGTGACTTTGACATCCTGACAAAGTTTTCACACAGTTCTTCCACAAGGAACTTCCTCAGAATGCAACTTCCTTATTACACATCCATCACTATCTATGATGGCCTCAACCTTGAGTTAGCTTTAGTTGTTTACCAAATATTCCATAAGGAATATAAACATGCATCTTTGTCATGCACCCAAATTATGTATCCATACATATTCTGGTTTTGTTAACTTACATCCATGATGTACTTAACCATATGCATAATCAAAAGTCTGTGTGTAGCTACCATGGGTATATTTCACATCCTACATACATATCTATTCTAAAATTAGTCAACTCATGACTGTTCAAACTCATTCTTATGTGATCCTCAAGACACAATCATTTTCTTGTTATCCCGACACAGACCATCCTTGCTCATTTACTCTTTCATTTATTTATACTCGTCTTTCCTGAGGGAATGGAGTGCATTCCCCTTAATCTATCATTCATAACATAACTTTCACGACTCTTTAAAAAATGGAGTCAACCATGCGTCTATGGTATTCACTTAATCTTGGCAAGTGCAATTCTTTCCTTACATATCACTCATCAAAGAAGCCATATTGTGCCTTTAGTATACATATATGCTTACATCATACATGTGCATCACTTTCATATTTAATATCATTCATACCTAACTGGTATTACTATCAGGCTTCATATCACAAAGCTTCACAATAAATTAAATACATGTACTCAAGCATAAACACCCACAAACCTAACCAAACATTCATCACGCAAGCTCATTGCTTGCACCCTTTAAATGTCATGCATGCACATGGGCATCTCAGACTTCCAGATCCTCCTCCAAGGATATTGCTGCCATCCTTATGACAAGCCTCATAGGGATACTCAACATTGATTTTCCCTCTCAGTTGAGAGCTTGCAGTCATTCACACAAAATCCGCATGGAAGTTGAATCGGACATAGTCATAACTAGGTTCCCTTTTTATACAATAAAAACTAGCAAGAAAACACTCTTTCCTCAACCTCCCTGGAACATTACCCAACTTATAAATACAATTTGGTAAATATAATCACGCCCAAGGCCAATGCAATAGAATCAACCAATTTAGCTTCCAACTATATCTATATGGCTACCATCCACCACTGGATGTCAATCTGACCCATTGGCTTCTAGAAGTGCCCCAACACTTCCTTTACCACATTCAGGATCAACATTTAGTCAACCATTTTATCTTAATTTTAACAATTTAATGTCTAATACCATTTGGACTATTCCCTTAGAGGCCAAATGCAATTTCGAATTATGTTACTTACTAAGTATCTTAGTTCAGAAATTCAGAGTATATTTAGGTCAAGATCAGTCTTGACCATTACACCTAGAATTCTTCCTTTTGTTTAGCACAATTAGGGACAAAGGCCACTCTCCTCCCACAAGAAATATAGAAGATAAGTATCCTATCTACCAAGAAAGGGAGGCTGTTGTGATTTATCACTCAATCACTCTATATTTATATAGCTCTGTTTATCAACTTGATTAGAAAAACCCAGTCCAACAATTCCTGTATCCAAAAGAAAAATTCGTTTCTGAGTTCACTTTGAAACTCGAGAGCTGTGCATGCTCTCCCTTTTTAGGGAATGGTCACCTGAATCATTCCTCTCTTCAATGGACATTTTATAAGCCTCTTAGGAATGCGGTAAGATAAGGTGTTACCCCTTAAAGTCCTCCAAAAATATTTTCATATGACTTGTGCATGAGCCCAAGCAGGCCAAGTGTTGTTTCCATGCTCTGATACCAATTTGTAACACACCCATGATGGGGGAATCAAAATTTCACTCTTCTTAGGAGAATCAAAACCCCCATTTAGGGTTTCTATCCCATTCTTCTCTACCAAAGCTTTCCAACCATGATCTCCATGCTTCGAACCGAGCTCATAGATGACAGGTATCCTCTCCCAAGTTCTTCGGGTTCTTCCATCCATCTATACTCGCATATGACCAGACGCCAAGACAACATGTGCCAAGACAACCACTGCACGAATCCTCTGTAGTGGCAAATCTATGAAGTTCACAATCCGATCATGGATGATTTTAGGGGCTAAATTTCGCTCATGTGCTAATTTTCCATGGTTTTTCCAAAAAAGAGATTTTCTATTTTAAAAATGATTCACCCAATTTCTATAGGATAAAATTATTTTACCTTAAATATCGCCAAAAATTTATAAAAACTATATAAAATCCTTAGAAAATTTAATAGTTTTACAAAAATATCGCGAAACATTTATAGTTGGCATATGAAGGATTAGTAAGATTTTCCAAGGTTTCTACATTTTAAAATAAATTTCCATCCTTAAAATCATCCCTGAATCAAATGTTGCATGTCCTCATAGATTTTGACAGCCTTGATTGACTTTGATACTTCGACGTTCAGGATTTTCAAACGCTCCAAAGGATTTTGTCCCCAAAGTACTCCATACTTAGAGTTATAGATCGAGTGCCACGTGTCCCTCGTGATCGACGATTATGATCTACTTCGAGACTTCAACGTTTGGGAGTTTCAAACACTCCAAGCCCTTTTTCCTCTGAAGTACTCTGTACCCAGAGTTATAGATCGAGCACCACACGTCCCTCGTGATTGACAGCTATGATCTACTTGGAGACTTCAATGTTCAGAAGTTTCAAACACTCCAAATCCTTTTTCCTCCGAAGTACTCCATACCCGGAGTTACAGATCGAACGCCACGTGTTTTCCACAATCAACGGTTGATATCTATCCTTTGCCCCGCTTCGGGATATTTTCAGTCAATGCTTCTCTCTTTCCTCTGAATTGCTCAGTACCTGAAGTTACAAATTGAGCACCGCATGTTTTATTCCAATGGACGGTTTAAATGAACTTCGACTCTCTGACCTTTGGGATTTCTTGTTCAACACACTCCCTTTTCTTCTAGAGTAAAATTCCTTTGAAATGGAAGATCTTCTGCCACCTGCCCTTTCCAATGAATGATTGGGATGACTTAGGGACTCTGACCTTCATAAATCCTCGTGCCTTCACACTTCAATTCTCCCGGAGTGACTTCTCTTCGGAGTGCAGGATCCGACGACACCTGTCCCTTTGGCTTGGATGAATCAGATCTGCTTCAGCTCCTGACTCTTCAGGAGTTTTGGGATGCAAACTCCTCTTTTCTCCTAGATTCGGTCAATGTCGGGCTGACCACAACCTCAATTTGACGGCCTGAGAGTATCTACATGACCCCAGATATCCACGACTCATAACTTCCATTCAAGGGTCCCTTGGGTCCTAGTGTGTGCCACTCCGAGAGGGACACCTAGAAACATCGTCACTCGACACATGGCCCCCCACATGAACTCAATGTAATACACATGTCCCCTTGATTGAACGGCTATAAGGGATACCAAAGGATCCTTAGATCCATGGTCCACATTAACTTCAGGAATTCAGGGGTTTTGGTGTTACCAAACCTCTGTCTCCCGAAGTGGTCAATGCCGAGATGACTATATCATAAATCCAATGGTCGGGATAGTCCTTGGGCATCCTCGGATCTATTATCCAGATTAACTTTGGGACTTTGGGGGTTTTGGTGTTACCAATCCTCCATCCTCCTGAAGTGGTCAACGTCGAGCTAACTGTATTGTAGATCCAACGGATGGGATAGTTCATGGGCATCCTTAGATCTATGACCCAGATTATCTTCGAGACTTTAGGACTTCGGGGGAATTCTCCTCCCATAGGAAAAATATTCTCGATTCACTGGACCTGCAAAGTCCGAAGGGTTCTAAGGGTTAACACCCATGTTCTTTCTCTAGATACGATGATCGTGAAGAACTTCGGCTTCTCCTGAACTAATCTCATCCATTCGTCTTCCAAATGAAATGATCTATCCTTTAGGGACTTAAATATCTCTATCCTACCTGATTTTTGTCAGCTCTTTAAGTACTTAGGTATTTTGTGCTAATTCTCATGAACTTAACACTTAGAGAAATCCTCCGCGCACCCCTGCGCTCATTTATCAACTCTAGAATTAAAGGGGGTTCTCGATATCTACCCGCCTCACATAGAATATTTACATACATGCACTATCTCTCCTGAGCTTAACCGACTCCTTCTTTCAGAACGACTAGGAGTGTCGACATGCACACATGAGGCTATGCCCCAAGGTCAACAAATTCACATTTCATTTATTTTAACTTGAGCCACCACGGGGCTTAGGTTTTTACGTGTACAAGTCAGAGAATTCCTTATTTTCTTAAATATACATTTAGGAAGAATTAGAGGGATATGGTATAACCATTGAGCAATCATGCACATCCCTACAACATTCATAGGATATCCAAATTTAATTCACAGTTATTACTTAAATACATAGGATATGAGAATACTTTTCTATTACATGTTGTAGCCAACTAACTGACTGTGGGTGTTTGTCCTTCCACCCAACCATAGGCTCAGAGGCATTCATTCTTAGCATTCTGGCCACCCCCGTGCCAAGCCATGTTATCACTAGGGAATTTATGCTAATTCTCATCGATCCTTTCTCTTTCGCATCTTCTACGAGGTTTATTAGATGCTTCCTCAGCATCAAGCTCGCGACCTTCTACTCAGGTCCCATTCTCTGCACACTCTTTGAGATCTCCCTCTCTATCATGGCCTCGATGAGGCTTTTCAGATGCTTTCTCTACATCGACCTCGTGGCCTTCGACTAGTTCTCTGCTGATCGAATGTTCCTCGCATTCTCCACTCTTCTCTTCATATCCTCTTTCATGTCTTGCACGCACATCCCTCCTATCTTGTTTCCTCTTGTCAGAAGGAAACCTGGTTCAGTTTGGGTCTACCAGACCCTGTGGTACTTCGGGATGACCTTCCGCAACTAGACCATGCTTCTATTCATGGGGGTGGTTGAGGGTTCAACTGCCAGTCCTTTTCTTATTAACTGTTCTCTTATCATTATCACATTCTTTCTGTTATCGCGTAGTTTTTATTTTAGGTCAAATGGCTAAAGGATAAATGTCAAACTGGTGAAACAAGGAACCTTCCCCACCCAATGTCACCTCGATGGGGGGCTCTTTCTATTTAGGGAGGTTAGCCCAGGGGAGACGTCCCCGGTAACCTGGGGTTTGAAGAGGCAAAGAATATAAGGTCATGAGTTTAAGGTTTTTTCCTCCTCTCAGGTTACCACCAGTATTAGATATTCCGGCTAACAGCCAATAAAGAAGAGAAGTCCTTGTTGAGAACACCTGCCCGAAACAAGACAATAACAACACAATATATATATTTGCAAGTTTTAATTCAAAGGGTTAGTTTTTCTTGACTATTTGATTTTATTTAACAAGCAATATAATAGACAAAATGAGGTCAACGTTTTGCTAAATAGCCTATGCAATATCACCAATTCATCAATGTCTATAATAATGACCAAGCCAACGTTACTTTCAATCAACAATAGCTCAATAGATGCTTGACGTCATCATCAATTGATTTAATTTCTAGTTAGGAAGCTTGCTGCATCAAGTATGACGTCAACCTAGGTTAGTAGGGTTAGGGCTAGTTAGGGTTTCAAGAATGAAAGTTTTTAAAAGATGATTTTGAACACTATAAGCTCAACGTTGTAAGTCTAACCAGTGCCTTAGGGTAAAATGGAGTCAAAAGTAAGGGCAAAATATCTCGGGAGGACTTACACTTAGAGACTAGAGAGTAGGGTTCCAAGGTGTTGCAATGGCAGGGCCCTAGAATCAAAACCCTAAGGGAAGGAGGCTCATTCCGGTGTTGCTTAAGCAAGGCCTC
>CBVK0101044968.1:0-25172 GCA_900067695.1 Picea abies | reverse complement strand
CATGTATAATCTCCCGATGACATCTGAATACACGTATGGTGCTAAATTCTTGGAGGAGTTCAAAGAGAAGGAGTGCACACAATATGATAAGACCATGCCCGTGGCAATGATCTTATTCAATCTCGATTACTGTTAATTAAGCCAAAGTCGGTCCTCACGATCTCGGGAGTTGGGGACTCAAAATGTTAAAAGAAAATCCACGAAGTAGCGAACAGTGAGGAATTGATGAACGGTGGTAAGATTTGATAATTTAAAATAAAGAGAGATATATCCTACGCCTCAAGCCATGCACATTTCTCGAGGTAGCCATTTGCTCTCCATGCTTCGACTGACTGTCAAACCGCCAGAAATTTATGACATTTATGGATAAGTAGGGTAAATCCACGCATATAAGATCGGATTTTACGAATTTAATTTGTTTTTAATTACGATTTGACAGGCTTATTTTGAAAAGTATCAAATTTTCAAATATATATAAGATTTTCATTTTATTATAATGAAAGCATTTTCATAAGCACATAGAGCTCATCATTTCTGGGTGAACTAATTTCTTCATGTATACGCAGTTCTATCGCAGAAGGGAGAAAATGCAAGCTTCAACTATGGCTCCACAAAAAGCAGCAAAGGTGAATGTCGAGGTCACAGGGAAAGGCTCGGATATTGTCTCCGACACTTCACCCCAGAGTGTTGACTCGGTCCCTAGCTGGTCGTTTGTTTCAGACATTCTGCAATCAGAGTTGGTGAATTATTCAGACTCAAACGATAATGAAAAGGATGACCTGAACACCAAATACAAGATAGTTGTTCAATCCGGAATGCACAGGGTAGCAACCAGACCACGATTGATCCCATATTATGATATGATTTGATGGGTGTTGTATCACATAGACCTACCCACCAGAACTATCATGAATGACCAGCGGGTCACGGTCAGGACTTTTAGGCCGGAGCATATCCAAACCATGTATAATCTCCCGATGAAATCTGAATACACGTATGGTGCTAAATTCTTGGAGGAGTTCAAAGAGAAGGAGTGCACACAATATGATAAGACCATGCCCGTGGCAATGATAAGACCACGAAATTCAGAGAAAATGACCATGGAATTTATTCAATCTCTTCGCTAGAGCCACAGTATAAGTATGTGGCAATGATGACATGCTGACTATTTAGGAGAGAGGACACATCACATTTCTTCATTGTGTGGCTTCCTCTCATGTTTCAGGTTGCAGAAGGTTGCTCATTTAATTGGGCAAAGATACTCTCGAACAGTTTGGCCAACAGGGTCACAGAGTATCGGGAGTAGAAGGCAAGTGGGAGACCATCCTCATTTTTCATGTCTGCATATATTATGGACATGGTATGTTCCATGACACCATTCCCCTTGATGAGATGGGCTTGGAATCTAGCCCAAGAAAAACTCGTACATGAGTATCATGACAAACTGTGGGAAAATAAAGCAGACAATTTCATTTAAGAAATTTTCAACAAGGTGATGGTGCCCCTGCATATCGCCATTTTTGGTCACCCACCACCTCGTATCTCAGACAGTATTGCTGCAAATCTGAGTAGTATAGTAGACTGGTACATGGAAGAAGAGTTCTCCTACTTCAAAGTATTGGGGGCTGTCATTCCCCCACTTGCACTACCATTGTTCATCCCCGACAAGCTGGCTTGTCGCGAGGTCGCCCGACAAACAGTGATTGGCAAGGTGAGTAAAGAACTCAAAGCATCTTCAAAGAAGGTGTGGTCGTCTTTTCCCATTCGGATAAATTCTTATTCTTTATTGGATTTCGGGCATGCCAAAGTCGAGGCTGCAGCCCTGGAAGACCTGAATTTGGTCTCCATCAAGTATAAAAAAACATGATCCTCATAAAATCGTGAGCAACCATTTAGCTAATTGTGGGCTAAAGAGGTTCGAACATGAGTTTTCACCCCCGAATGACATTTTCCGAGGGGCGAGGTCTTATGAGGAAGTGTTGGCTCAAATCCGATCCTTAACACCTTAAGACACATCCTCTATATTGAAGTTTTAGGAACATAGATGAAGTTGTCTCCCCGCTGTGTTGCGAGGAGGGAGTCTGGGCGTTTCCAAGATGGAACCGAAGGATACTGAAGGCCCTAAATATGTATCTCTTGACTCGGGAAAACACTAGGATGAGGGGAAACAAACAAAGAAGCCCGAAGTAGAGGCATAGACTCCGGACTCACCAAAGAAACAGAATCCGAAAGTTGAAACAAAAACCCCGAAACCACCAAGGAAGCAGAACCCTGTTGACACCCCAGGAAAATTGGCGAAACAAATCAGGGAACCTATCACTTATGTCACTCCTTTACAGTCGACACAGGGGAATATTGAAGAAGGGTGGATATTCAATGAGGAGCTGAGACCTATAAGAGAAGAAGAACTTCCTCCGAACGAGTTCTTCTTTGATAAAAAGAGAAAAGCGGTAGTAAAAAGGGAATTCTACTAGGAGGGAGAATCAACTGCTAAGAAGTTCAAGGTTATGACCAACGGGAAGAACAAAAAGAATGAGAAATTCGTCACAGAGATCGTAGGAACGCTAGGTGCATATGCATCAGCTAACCAGTTTTCGGTCGGAATTCTAAAAAACTAGCTCAAAAGGAAAAATCACTTGATCAAGACTCTCGAAGCCAGAGTAGCTTTGGCCACAGAAAATGCTAAAGGCCAGGTGAGCGGGGAGATAGAACTGGCCCGACTAGTAGATAGAAATGAAATAGAAGTGCTCAAAACCAAGCTGGAGCAAGCACATCTAGTGGTCTGAGATGGTCGGATATAGGCAGGTCAACAGAGGACTATGATTGCAGAGCTGTAGGATCAAGTAGAGGTTGCTGAAAGCAGGATGATCGATGTCGAGGGGTTTAAATCCCAAGAGATCGAGATTCGGAACAGGATCTCTTCTGCACAACAGAGTTTTCTCGCTAAAGTGGGAGCGATCCGAGAGAATTGTCTGTTGATGCATCAAGTTTCCGAGAACCTAACTGTCAGAGAGAGGGATGCAGAAGCAGCTCGGGTCGCCTTCCAGGAGGCGGTGATAGCCACAAACAATAGATTTTCGATAGGTTCTCCTAGACTTGCCATCCCAGAACAAACCAGAGGTAACATTCTGTTGAAGGATTGGGAGCATAACATTTCCCTAGGCAAGGAACAAGCCCAAAAAGTAACCAATTCATTAGAAGAAGCCTTCAATTCTATAGATGGTGAGCTGTTGGGTATGGATAGTGGAGGCAACACAGAAACATTAATGCAAATGAACGTAGAACAGATCTCGCTTGATCTGAAAGAGAAGGATGAGAGAGATTCATCTGATATCTCTCAGATAGATAGGGTGGACATGGCCCGAGTTGACAAGCACTTGATCCAGCCCAGCATGCAATTAAGTGCCCTTGACATCATCGATGCACAAATTGGGGACAAGCTACAGCACTCAACCTTTCTTAACAGTTCTCTTACCTGTACTGTTCCCCCATGACAGTTTCCACACCAACTCAACCTAACGTTGAACCTGGATTATTGAACTAAATGCACATTGACTTAAACCTCTTCAACACTATCCTTAAAACAGTAACTAACTGGGCCAAACTTGAGCAATCATGGGCAGTCATTGGATGAGACATAACTATTCAGGAGTAGTTCGAAGCCAGACAACCCCAATGAAGAAATCTCCCTTAGACTCTTTCTCCAAAGTTTGACATTTTCCCTTCTCCTTATCCTAACCACTTTCAGATGCCTTGACACTGTACTTTTGAGCCTTAAGTACAAACTCAGGAACAACACATGCCACTATATCATATTAATGGAAAGTAAAGATTACAACCTGAGCCTTGATGTCACAAACTTCCTTTCGATGGCTCTTAGCTCTGACACACACACTTTCTCAATCCTTGTATGAAGAAGATCAAATCCTCTTGATAGACTTTCTAGAGCCTCTAAGCTGTTGTTCAATGCTAAGTCCTTCACACAATTCTTTCACCAATTCTCCAATGAATCTTGCTTAACCTTTTCCATGAGAATTCCCTCAATATATAGGAGAGAATGAATTAGTTACTTGGATAAGAATGATCCCAAAATATCAGGGAACCCAGTACTAGGATAACCATTTGAATGCCAACCCATCCTTCTAGAAGATTCCCTTCTAGAAACATCAAGAATCCATCTTTTCCCATGCTTTAGGAAGAGTTCACTCCCTAGAATTTCAACATAGTGCGAGAAGTTCGCACCCTAGCTTAAGGTAGCCTGTGAGAATCAGGCATTCTCGCACCCAAATGTACTAGCAGCCTACGAACCTTTTTAAAAAATGAGTTTTCTGGGAAGAGATGAAAGTAACTTTTCTTAGGAGAAATTTCATATGAAGAGCCCGAGTACACCATCATCAATACATCATCATGATGACCAAAATCATGGGTAACAGAATGCCCCCCAAAGTATGAGGTTGGAACCAGTGACAGCTGAAAGACTTTGTAAGCTTCATGTGTGTGTCAGAAACCAGGAGCACACCTAATCGGAAACTTGCGAACAACCAAGCATCTGTAGAATATCATCTATATTAATTCTGAGGTAGGCATTCCCATACTCAAATCATATACTGATGACATTATAGACATGGGTCATGGCCACCAATCATACACTGTGGATCCATGCCATCAAAATATAACATAGCCACCCGGAATACACTGTGGATCTATGCGAGAAATTTCAAATTAAGATGACATAGCCATGAGACATACATAGTGGATCTATGTGTCGCAAATTATATATACTCCATCGCAACTTGGACCAAAGAGATGATATCCAAGGTCTTTAATCTCATCGCCCAAAGTATGAATCTAACCATGTGATTACATGTGTTGAAGTCGAACATGGCAAAAACCACTTGATTACTGGTCATTGATGAAACCGTTAACAAGTGCGAGGGAAATCACCATTGATTTCAATGACTCCCAAGGTACCCTAGTACAATCCATTGAGTGTGAATAAATGAGTTGAAGTTGAACATCCGATGGAATCTTTCGATTAGGGGTCAATGATGTAAACCCACTGTCGAAAGCGAGGAAACCTTCCATTGAGGCATGCAAGTTCCAAGGTACCAAATAATTTCTAAGTCTTGATTTCGGATAATGATCTGAAGTTGATGGAACAAAACTCATCATAGGAGGGCCTTGATGTATCCCCCATCAAAGACACAAAATGAGTAATATATTTTGAAGGTGAAACAGAGTATGATGTGAATTGGACTGGACATAAGGAAGGCCAACATGGAGAGAATGGATAACTGCAGATGGCCGACTCAATATAGGTTTCAGATGGACTTCTCTTGAATGGATGAATGACATGACCAATGATTTGGCAGCATTGACTCAAAGATGACCTAGGGAATGACCTTGTAGCAAATCGAATGAGAGACAAATGGATTTCCCAAAACGGCTTCAAATGATGAATAGGGGGTGTCATGTTCAAGAGCGACACTTACTGCCAATCAATATGAAGATAAAAACATATCTCTTTCCCAAATTTTCCCCCACCATTTCTTGCGAGTACCTCTTTATTTTTATGCAAGCTTGAGGAGGATAACATATGCTTGTTGATGTAAGATCATCCTTCGGATGAGTCCCTCGGAGTATATTTAACGAACCCTAAGAAGGAGTGGTTCAGTCCCATCATGGGTCTGTCAATGTTTGTTTAACGAGTGTAGAGATAGAAAACTCGAAGGTTTTTCATGATTATAGAGTCTGGAAAAACACTTAAAAGAGAACTCTCTCAGTTTATTTTTCGTAAAATAGTCTGGACGAGATCGAAAAAGAGATAAATTATCACTCACCAGATGCTTACTTCAAATACTTTATTGAGCATGAAAATAGCAAGGTCGCTCGGTGATCTTTTCATGTTTAGAGAGTCTGAAAAGAGCTTAAAAAGGACTCTAGGGGGGTTCTTTTTTCGTATCACCTTGTTGAGCCTGAAAAAGTGATAAAAGTATGTCCGATCATGTTCTCATGTATTTTCGAGTGCGAGAACAGACAAAGACCATGCTCGTGGTTTTATACAAAAACCATAAAAAACAATCAAAAACACACGATAACAAAGAAAAACATGTCCGTATCCCTGTATTTGATCATCGAAATCATTATGCCTGCAAGATTTACACTCAAAATGACATTATGGATTAGGGTTTAATAGATAAATAATCATAAAAAACCAAATGACATAGTAAAAGTAAATAAAAAGGAGTAAATACTCTTTTTACCACATCATTTTCACCTTTCCACTATTTGAGCTCAAAAACCCCTCTTTTACCCTCCAAATTCGGTGTCAGATTGCGGGAGCTATGAGAGACCATTCAGCGAGATGTCTACAAAAATAAGGTAGGCTCTTTGTGTTTAACATTTTCATGGTTTAATTTTGCAATTTCATTGGTTAAATTTCATTTTTGGGTTTATTTTTCAAGCCCTACTTGCGCGCTGCCATTCTCGCAGGCAGGATACACGAGACTTGCGAGAATGGGTGATTCTCACAGGTGACCCATGGGAAGCCTACGAGGTTCTCACACTGTGCACACAGGGCACCTGCGAGAACCAAAAAGCTCAATTTTTTTTTTAAATTTAGCTAATGAACAAGAACCAAATCATGAAAAAAGTTGCTAATCTTCTTTTTGTGTTCCTTATGTAGATAATTGGCCATCAAAATGGTGCTTGAATGGCGCAAAAGGGAGCAATAAGAAGACAATGCAATGGTCAAAAATCATCCACCTACTATAGCTGCTTTGAGAGATTGTGGACTCCTAAAATACTTTCGTATCCCGGGCATGAGGGCCCAAATCAGGTTGTTAGAGTACCTGGTGTATATGTGGGACCCTGATCAGCAGGTATTTCATGTGGGGTCCACACACTGTCCTTATATATTGAGGACATTTACTTTTTGACTAGATTGTCACGGCGGGGGTACTATGTGAGCCTGACTGGTAGCAGAGGTGGTGGGCTGCAGATGAGTGAGTATTGTCGTTTACACTGCATTCCTGAGGCTAAGAGAAAGAAAGGAAAAGTAGCTATCTGGGGGGTACGAGACTTGACCCTCTGTACTATCCTATTCACCATAGCTCGGATGGCTAGGAGTTCTGCTCCTCACATGGCATTACAAAGTTACTTCCAGTATGCTATTGAGTGTACTGAGCCTTGGGTGTTCAACTAGGCAGATGTTGTGCTTCGCAATATAAAAAAGTAGTTGACCAAATGCAGACGAGGCGACCTGAAGCATTTTGGGTATGGATCTTTGTTGGTGTCCTTCTTCCTTGAGAGGGTCCCATTACTGAGGTTGTAGGTTGAGTGGAATATACCAGGTCCCAGTGATCTAAGGATGTTGAGACGGTGTTGGCTCATGGCCCGGCATGTAGCAAGACCGATCATCAAGTATGATGATACTTTCTTTGAATGGCTTCAACCACAGCTATTGATGGTTGACGACTATGCTTATGCCAGGTTGGATTTCTGAGGAGATCCGAACTTACTATTTCCAGAGGATTCTCAGTGGGGGGACCTTGGTAAGAAGTGCACACATTTTTCTTTTTAAATGTTTTTGTGAACTTTTATCATATTCAAATGTTTTTGTTTTATATGTTCGTCCAAAGACTAATACAAAATTGTTTGTTGATAACACAGATGTTGGACCTTACCAACCTCCTGGTACTTCTCCCATTCAGCAGCAAGGAGAGGTAGTGGCAGCACCATAATATGCTGAGCATTATCAGGTGGTGGAACAAAATCTGGAGGGCTTGACCGTAGATATTCCAGACATGACTCTGGAAGAGGTTCCATGACGTGATCAATTTCATACTATAGGAGTATCAGTATCCATGAGTCGACTGCTCCATAGGGTTGCTCGGGCAGTCGTGTGTTACCATGAATGTCATCCATGACATCACTTTGTAGAAGCTATGAGCTTCAGATTTTGACATTTTGGTCTTCGGACAAACCTTTTGTAAAAAACTCTTTTGATCGTTATATATATAGATGGCTTCTACTGGTTTACCTTATATTGTGTGAATATTGATGTGATTGATTTATAAATGATTCAAATGTCTGTCCAATACATAATTAGCCAATGCATCTGTTAATGTATTTAGACATCTAGGAATATGTTGATATGCAATGTGATCAAAATAACGTTCCAAGAGGTGAATTCGAAAATACACCCATAACAAAGTAGGACTTCAAATAGAGTAGACATTACTTAACTATAGTACTACAAGCTGCGAATCAAGTCGCACAACCAAATGACGAATTCCAAGCGAGATAAAATCAACCAATAATTCAATAACGATGCTATACTCTGCAATGTTGTTGGTTGCATGGCCGAGGCACACACCTCGTAAGGAGACAATTTCTTTTGTAGGGGCGTAAATTCACCACGCAGTGGAAGAAAGGTTCTGAGTACTACGACTAACGCCATCAGCAAAGCCAATATAGGGTAGCGAAGACTCCGACATCTAGAAATCAAACACAATGTCACATAAGGGCAGAGACCAGATAATGACAAAAGCAAGCTATAGTAACACACAAAAAGTATGATACAATACAAATACAAGTACTTTTGCACAGATGATTTTATGCATAGTACTTATTCAAGTACAACCCATTCCTGGGTTTACTCAAAGGGATACCATCGTAATCTACCAAATCATAATCTCCTTTTTCCAAAACTCGTCGAACGATATAAGGACCTCGCCACATGGGTTTGAATTTCCCAGCTCCTAACATATCTCGATCTTGTTCATATAGAAGAATAAGATCACCTTCGGAAAAAATGTGAGGCTTGACATGCTTGTCATATTGGGCCTTGACACGCTTTTTCTGAGCTTCTATGACTAGGGTGGCATCACGTCGAGTTTCGTCTAATCATATAAGATACAATAGACGTTCTTCCTCAGCAGAAGTGTTGGGTAGGAGTTCAACAACTATTTTTAAAGAGGGTATCTCGCATTCGATAGGGAGAATGGCTTCCACACCATAACCGAAAAGGTGTAAACCCGATAGCAGACTTGACAGATGTCCAGTACGCCCACAATGCCGAAAACAACATTGTGTGCCAACTTGTTTTATGAATCCCTATCATTCGTCAAAGAATAGTTATGAAAACTTTGTTAATCACTTCGACTTGGCCATTGGCTTGTGGATAATAGGGCGTTGAGTTATCATGGTGAAGACCCAACTTTTCAATAAGTTCAGACATCATAAAATTCCTAAAGTGGCTACCGTGATCGGTGATGATAGCTTGGGGAACACCAAAATGAGCTATGACATGATTAAAAAGAAACAATGTTGTGGTCTTTCCAGTATTGTCGAATGTCGGCATCACCTCGGCCCATTTTGTAAATTAATCAACGACTAAAATAATATAACCATGCCCCCCAGTCGAGTGAGGGTGACATGTCATGAAACCGATGCCCCATTTCGCAAAGGGACCAACTGAGACCATAGGGTGAAGAGGAGCAGGATGTGACCGAATTTTCTGATTATATGTCTGGCAGGCATGGCATTTCTGAACGACAATAATGCAGTCGTTAAACAAAGAAGACCAAAAATACCCTGTGCATAAGATCTTATGGACAGTAGCATACCCAGAAATATGACCACCACATGCTCCAAAATGGAAATCATTCAGATCTTTATTGGCTTCATCGAACATTAGACAACGTCGAAAAACAGAATCAATCCCCCGACAATAAAGAGTATCCCTAAGGATAATGTATTGACGAGCTTGATAGCATATTTGACGTTGTTCAGTACTAGACAAAGTTGGCCGGAAACTCTGGGTTTGGATATATATAATGATATCCCCATACCAATGATCATCACTGCTAATAAGGAAAAGAGATTCATCCGGTAATGAATCTACTGCTACATTTTCCGTTGCAGAATGGAGAAAATCGCATATCAACTCAGCAAAAACTAAAGACTTCTTAGACTTGGCGTGTTCGAATTCCAAGTCAAACTCCTGAAGTATCACAATCCATTTGGAGTATTTTCCCCCTAGCAATTGACGTGTCAAAATATGTTTCATAGGGTTGCAATGAGAAATCACTATAGTTTTGCATGAGAAGATATAATGCCGGAAGCGTTGGACGGCTTGAACAGAAGCCAAGGCCAGTTTTTCGACATGTTGATACTTGATTTCAGTCGGTGTGAGACTCCGACTCAAGTAGTAAATAACATGTTTGTCATGAGCATCATCCTCTTGGACGAGAACCATGCCAATGGTATACTCCGAGGCAACAAGATAAAGGAAATAATCGCGACTGTAATTGGGGGGGAAGAGAAGTAGAGATCACGTTAAAGACAACTTCAAAGCTTCAAAATCATGATTGGAAATGGTATCCCATATGAACTCTGAATCTTTCTTTAATAGCCGCATAAATCCACGAGTGATCTCAGCATAATTTGGGATAAAACGACAAAGAATTTTTTTTTTTAATTGCAAACTTTGCAATTGGCGCAGTGTAAAAGGAGGAGGGAGATTAAGAATCACCTCAACCTTCAAATGATCCACCTAGATCCCATGACACGAAATGATAAAACCTAGAAGATGGCAGAATTCTACACAAAAAATGCACTTATGAGGATTTAAACGTATACGGTAGAATCGAAAGCAAACGAAAATGGCTCGGAGGTGGGTTGGGTGATCGAATCTATGCATAGAATGAGCAGGTAAATCATCCAAATAGGGTTGAACGATATGCTTGATATCATGAAAAGCATAAGACATGGCGCATTGAAAAGTTGTGCCAGTGTTCTTAAGACCAAAAGGAAGTTTCTGGTAGGCAAAAGTACCCCAAGGACAAATAAAAGCAGTCTTATGTTGATCCTCGGGAACGATGTTAATTTGATTATAGCTGGAGAAACCATCCATGAGAGAGAAGATTTCACTTCTGGCGCAGTCATCGACAATCTGATCGACGAAAGGGGTAGGAAAGTTGTCTTTTGGACAAGCTTTATTAATATCCCTATAATCAACACACACATGAATCGTACCTTGTTTCTTGTCAATCGGGACAAGATTGGAAACCTAGTCTGTGAGAGCCACTGGATAAATAAATTCGACTTTCAGAAGTTTCTCGACTTTGAGTTTTATAGCAACCGCTTTACATGGGTGAACTGGACGAAGGCATTGTCGGACGGGTTTAGTGTCAGGATATGTCTTTATCTCATGTATCACAATTTTAGGGTCGATACCTGACATTTCTTCATAGCTCTAGGCAAATATGTCATGAAACTCTTTGAATGGGGACGTATAGGTGACTATTTGGTCAGGGGAACATGAAGCTCCAATATGGACATTTTTTACGATTCTAGGTTTGATGGATATGTCAATGGGAATCGTGGGTGAGATATTACTTAAGCTCCCTTCAACAAACACATCGTGTGTAGACTCAGGAATGGTTGAGATGATGAAAACGGTCGATGGAGTTGAAATCCGTTGATAGTTCTCAAGAGTATGTTGTTCCAGAAAAAGGATGGAACGATGATGTCCATCGTCCCAAGGGGTGTCCTCCATGATGAACATGATCATCTCGTCGGTGGAAAAAATAACACGAAAAGGATCGGGAGACAACTCATCAAGAGAGGGGTAAGAAGGTGTTGCCGATTGAATGGCCTGATAGGTGGATTCAACTGGACTTAATGGCATTATGTCACCAAAACGAAGATGATCTCCAGGGTCAGGGACTATCCAAGGGTCATGAGACGCAGGAAGTTCATGAGGCAAAGCGGATATCATGTTGATGGAAGCAACAGACAAGCATGGAACATCGGGTGGTGGAATGGGGAAAGTACCCATTAGCGAGGATTCCTTTAGAATGACTACACTAACGTTCTCATAACCCAACGGGGTTTTAGCAATAAACGGTATGTTTCCCATACGGGTATCAGAATTTAAGAAGGTGAGTTGGTCGATGGTAACAACCTTTCCTTGATGAGGGAAATGTACTAGAAGAAAAAGTGTCGACACAATGGTGTGCATGGAATCGATCCAGCTACGACCAAGTAAAAGATTGTAATGAAGGGGAGCATCAAAGACTTCCACTTCAAATTGGACCATCTTACCTTATAATGTGATGGGAAATGAAGGAAGGACACCGTAGGGCTTAAAACCAGAGCCATTGAAGGCTTTGAGAGTGTTTTGTGATTCATTCAAAGAAGGAGAGCCAATGGCTTTCCAGCAAGCAAAAGACATGAAACATGTTGAGGCACCCTCGTCAATAATGTTTCAGCAAATGTTCTTTTCAGAGACAACAACTTGTATTTGGAATGCGAGTTGAAGAGGTAAACTTGGAATGTGATCGTCCAAGTCAAAGACTATTAAATTTGTATCTGTCGGATCAATTCCACTGATAGCTTTCAACAGTGCCTTCCATTGTGCGGGACAAGTTTGAAGGACTTCAAGGGCTGACATCGCAGAAGGTTCTTGGGCCGGATCTTCAACAATGTTGTAGTTCTGAGCCACACGAGCATGAGGATTGAAAGCCCATTTCTGAACGACTCCCTTAGGAGGGGGTCGCAGAACTATGTGGAGGCTCGGTCGTTTGAGATGAAGAGGACCGTTGGTAGGTGGATTTGTGGGAGAGGATTGTACCAAGAAAGGGGGTAAATCATCAACCTTCTCCTTAGAGGGAGAATAATATTTGGCTTGAGTAGTGAGCGCAACGTTGTTTTGCTTGGAATCACCAATACACATCAAAACATATGATGTAGTAGAAGAGGAAGGTTGGTCGTGAATGACCAATTGAGCTTGTTGTTGAGACGGGAAGGGTTGGGACAAGATAGCTAGTGTAGATGGTTTTGGAGCTCCCTGAAGGAACTTAGTGGCCTCGGCACGTTGTGGACAATCCTTTGTGTAGTGATCATCACCACAGATAAGGTAAGGGTATCGTGGTTTACTCTTATCTCGATCGTCAACATGGGTAGTTTTAGTTTTCTCTACTTGAGGATTATTTTTTCCCTCTTTATTCTTGCCTCTCCCCTTTTTAGATTTGTTTTTACCGGCTGGGGTAGATTGAACTATGTTTACCTCAGAAGTTTTTTCGATGGGTGTGGCAGGAGATGGAGCATTTTTAACATTAGAAGAAGCAGATTTAGGGTTTGTGCTTGAAACGGAATGTGATTGGGCTTGGGTAGTACCAATCACACCGTCAGCCGCATGCGAGGCAGATGGAGTAGTTGAAGTGTTGGAAGCATTAGGACAAGGTAAGTCAGGTATTAAATCGTAAAGGGTTCCTGTTTGTGAATGAACGAGGTCACGATATTGAGCACGACTTATAGTCTGCTCTTCCGTGACTACGCCACCCATGGCAATGTCCTTACTGATTTCGTTCACAAATGATTTTGTAAACCATTCTGCCAATAACTAAATGGGGAGCTCAAGTTTGATGAGACATCGTCTCCTTCACCACTCATGGATGTGATCAGAGATATGAGTGCCTTTAGTCTATTTGAAGGAAGTCAAAATCTTGATCCCCGTATCATAACGGATCGGCAACTGGTAATGCGTAAGGAAAGCCATAGCTAGGGTGTTGAAATCAGAGAAGAAACCTCATGCCAATTCGATATGCCACTTCACAATAGAACCGGTAAGGGTTCATTGAAAAAGACGTAAACAAATAGAGTCATCCATCAACGAGTTGGATGAACACCATAGGTGAAAAGTCATAACATGATTGTTTGGGTCCTCTCCCACTTTTTCATCGAATTTAGGAATGTCCAATGGAAGCTTGGTTGGTATAACAGGCCATTGGGGAGAGTGATGAATAGGATCATTTAAAATCCTTGACAAATCCAGAAGATCCAAAGTGGCAAGAAAGGGTAACTGTCGATTCACCTGCGAGTACTGGTGGTGTTGGGGAGGAAACCCGGTCGACAAACCAGTAGGACCATAAGCAATTTGCATATAATGTGAAGATCCAGGCATATTCGGTGGTGGCTGGATAGGATAATAGCTCATCGGATTATAACCTGGAAAAAGGGATTGAGTTTGAGCTTTCATCCCCCAAATGAGATTAAATGAACTTGGATATGGTTGGCCCATGTTGGGGGGTATTACTGACGCAACTGGAAACTGCCGGCCCCCAGTCGATTGAGAAGGATTTTGTATCAACTAATTCAAATACTGAGCCAAGGACAGAGGCATTTTTTTCCCATAAGGTGGAGTGGGTCCTCCCATCAAAGGTGGTGTTCCAATTAGGTTTTTCCAACTGAGAGGGGGTTGAGTTATACTACCTTGATGAGATTTTCCACTAACTAGAAACTGATAAGTTGGAGTGAATGACGGAATAGCACCACTAGGATTAGGATTGCCATGAGAGGATGAAGAAGGTCCTCCAAAAGGAAATTGAGGGAGTGTTGGAACAAAACCGGGAAGAAAGTGCCCAGAAGAAGAAGGACCACTAGGAGAGCCAGATGGAGTTTGCACAGGAGTAGGAATGGAAGCATTCAACGCATGATATCCAGGTGGTAGTGTCAGATTGACGTTGGGTTTTCACGGTGTGTTGATGGGAGCAATACTAACCGTAGTGAAACTGGTTGGAACACTCGTAGTAGCTGAAAGATGGGCCATTTCGGCAGGGACAGTAAAGCGATAAGTCGTAGTCAACGGTACCATCTATGGACTAGAGCTTTTGGAAATCACAGGAGGATTAATTTCAGAAATCACAAGTGAACCTGGACCAAAAAGGTCTCGTCTGAAAACACCTGTAGACCAAAAAATATCTTGGCCTTCTATATCGGGAAAGAGTCCAACTGGTGATCCAGAAGATGTAACAACTAATTCTCCGGAAGAATTCAATCGCATAAAAGGTCGCTTGGAATCAAGGTGACATCGAAAGTCCTCTCGATTATTAGTAATTCTAAAATGTTCTAGAGAGTCAGTTCATTCCACTTGTGGTGTGGTAACAACTGTGACTTCACCTTGCTGAGGAGATCCCTCAGGTGTACTTGTTGGAAAGGGTTGAGAACCTTCCAAATGCTCTAGAGATAAACCCTACATTCTACGTGAACAACATGGAGGAGCTATTGTAAACAAGTGACAAACTTTGTGAAGAAAATCCTATGGTCAAATTCAAGAAACAAACAACACGTGCTAGTAAACAAAATATAGGAAACAACACCAAGTAAACAAAACCTTCTAATTTCGAAGCCACTAGTTGGTGATGAAATCCAACGTCGCAACAACGAGACAAGAAGGGGTGGGGCTAGGGTGTAAAAGTTATGCTGATGACCTACTTAACAGACTTACACCTTGGTGCAATCTCCCACACATAATCGTGGGTATACCCTCCAAGGAGCCCGAGTGATTTTGGTCAACATCAATTCCAGGTACCGTGAAGACTTTCCCCTCCACAGTCACCTCGGGTAAGAACCTAGAAAGATAGGCCACTAAGGTCACCACCAACAACAATAAAGCCTAGGGGGACAGTCGAAAATCCGATCCACACGCAAGGGCAGGGTATCTAGCCCGAAATCAACTCAAAAGGCTTCCACTCATCATTGTGGGTATACCTCTGAGTGATCCCCGTAATACATTTTATCCCTACACTGATATCAACAAAGAAGGGTGAGTAACTCTGCCAATATCAATGCAACCTTGTGCTTGACCTTTGTGTGATAAGGGCTTCCTAGGACAAAATGTTGCAAATGGAATTTAACACTCCCTAACACAAGATGCTATTATGTGTTTTGTGCTTTTGGAGAGTGTATCTCTCTACCTACTCCAAATTTCTATCCTAGCTAAATGTTGGTGTAATAGAGCCCTAGAAAAGAGTTACTAGATAAATTTTATGATTACACAGTGTTATTAAAAGTTGTTGTTTACTCAAAGGAAACGGAGGTGAAAATTATGTTGTGTGACTCTGACCCAATAATGCAAGGATGAGAATGAAATGTATCACTTTTCGTTCAATGAATCCTATGTATGGGAGAGAGAGAAAGTTTTCTAGATCAACCTTGAACTACAATGCAAAATTTCCTTTCAAATGCAAATGCAACAAATCACGAATCAAATGACAATTCTCTATTGTTTCTTTTTCAATAATTTCAACAATTTGATTTTCAGTGTTTTCGAAGACGAAAAAGATTTTTTGAAAGAAAAACTTTTGTTCACTTTTCAAAAAGGACCCTCACTATGCCAATGAGAGTACAGAAAATTAAAAACCAATGAACAAGCAATAATAAAAAACCAATCCACTCTTTCATTGAAAAATAAAATAAATAGCAAACCAATATAGTCTTTTCAATCGCAAAAATGATCTTTCAAACAAAGCAAATGATAAAGACCAAGAAAACTCAAATTTCAACCAATCACCAGTCTTTAACTAATCAAGCAAACTCAGATTCTGAAATCAGAGAGTATGATGTTTCCAAGAAAAGTCAAGAAACGAAATTCAAGACAAAAGTGACAAGAAGAGCCTTGATATCCTAAGACTGTTCATGCATGCAAACGAAGACAAGACAGATATCAATCAATGGTCCAAGAAACTCTTATGAGGCATATAAACTAATCTGGACAGTCAAAAATGCCAAAACTCAAATCCAAATTTTTGAAAATTTGAGTTCGTAGGCTGGCAATACTACACAGTGCGAGAATTAGGCATTCTTGCAGGTGGCCCTTGAGCAGGGTGCGAGAACCTCGCACTGAACCCTAAAGGTAGAATGAAAACCCTACCAATTCTCGTAGGCTGCAATGAATTGTAGTGCGAGAATGTCTAAACATAGTCAAAATTTTGGAAAATGAAGTAAAATTTGAAAAGGCCTCTGGACCTAGAGGGTCTATTAGGATATCCTGAAGACTCAGAGATTGATAGGAAAGGAGAAAAGTAAAACCAAAGAAAATGGCCACAGAAAAACACCAAAATCCACAAAGAAGATGGGATTGTCCCCAGTGGAGTCACTAATTTTGTTATCGGACTAATCGGTAGGTGCGGAGACTAACAGATCTCCCTAGATCCACCTGGATCTAGAACAAAATAGGACAAGACATGAATCTTTCCCTAAGTTTTGACTATTGAATTGACTAGGAGGAATGAACAATTAACATACCTTATTATCACTTCCTAGGGTCTTTGTTGCTCCCGCTTCACTCTAGTTCTCTCATGAAGTCAAAACCAAGACAACACAAACCAACCAAAGTGAAGATAGCACAATATATTCAACTGTCAACCTATGTGTATGATCAAGGAATTACACAATAAAGTGGAAATAGCTTTATGGGAAAGGGACATGCCACTGTATCATATTAATGGAAAGTAAAGATCACAACCTAAGCCTTGATGTCGCAAAATTCCTTTCAATGGCTCTTGGCTCCGACACACACACTTGCTCAATCCTTGTATGAAGAAGATCAAATCCTTTTGATAGACTTGCTAGAGTCTCCAACCTGTTGTTCAATGCTAAGTCCTTCACACAATTCTTTCACCAATTCTCCAATGAATCGTGCTTAACCTTTTCCATGAAAATTCCCTCAATATATACGAGAGAATGAATTAGTTACTTGGATAAGAATGATCCCAAAATATCATGGAATCCAGTACTAGGATAACCATTTGAATGCCAACCCATACTTCTAGAAGATTCCCTTCTAGAAACATTGAGAATCCATATTTTCCCATGCTTTAGGATGAGTTCACACCCTAGCAGTTCAACAGAGTGCAAGAAGTTCGCACCCTGGCTTAAGGTAGCCTGCGAGAATCAGGCATTCTTGCACCCAAATGTACTAGTAGCCTGCAAACCTTCTTCAAAAATGAGTTTTCTGGGAAGAGATGAAAGTAACTTTTCTCAGGAGAAAGTTCATATGAAGAGCCTGAGTACACCATCATCAATACATCATCATGATGACCAAAATCATGGGTAACATTTACTATAACCATTCAAAGAAAATAAGAATTGCATAATTTTACTTACATTCACCAAGAATAATCTAGCACATGCCCTAGTTGTAGACTTTCCACCAAGAAAATGACCAAAAACACCAAGATTAGCCTTCCTTCAATAATTTTTCACTAAATTTCAATCATGAAACCATAATTAGGGTGCAAATTTCATACCTCACAAGTGTGAGTGAAATATGATGAAAAATAAGAGGCAATTTCCCCTTATTTATACAATACCAAAGACCAAAATTAGGTAAAAAAAGGCCGGCATGGTCAGTTATAGATAATATCCAGTTTTTACATTAAATGTCACAATTAAACCCTAAATCAAGATTCTAAGGTGACATCATGCCCCTTTAGTGTGATGTTAGGCCCTTTTTGGAAAATTTTGGCCTCCTCGGGCAAACCGTTAGGCCTTCTTGAGCCTCAGGAACCTTCCACACATGCCACTTATCACACAACTACCTCCAAACCTCCCAAAACAATGGATGATGTCATGGGTGACCTGGGTGACATCATGTCCCTTCCAAGTCCTACATCATGATTGAAAGGGAACAACCCTCCTGGGTCTAGGCCTACCAGGCTTCCCATGGTGAAACGTCCTCCTCTCTCTCTAATGCAATCCTATGATCTGTCTATGCCCCTTATTGGGGTCTCAACATCCATCTGGTGGGATTTTATCCCCATGGAGATATGAACTAATCATATCCCCATGTGTACATGTCCATCAAGGTACCTGTCCATCGGGTGTGGCCCTGCAACATCAACAAATACACTCTCCATGGAATCATAAGTCACAGGCATCATAGCAATGTCAAACACATCTAATCATCAAGTTATTAAACATGTGCATAAACCCCTTTTAACTAGAAAAGTGCTCAAAGACATTATACTAATATACAAGCCAAGTTTGGAGGAAACATTGGTATTTCCTATTGGTATAATTCTCATTGGATGTTGTTATAACCCTAAAATGCTCTACACAGGTTTACCTGACATCAAGCCAACTCATGCCTCTTCCTAACCAAAGCCATGCTGAATAAAACCTTGAAAAACCACTTAAAACAAGAAACCCGTGCCCTAACCTAACACTGGGTGCGGATAACCACTTGCTGGCCTTCTACTGCACACGGGTGACCGCGGGCTAACCCACTACAGCCCGCATTTACCTAACAAAGCAAAAAATCAGGAAAGTTTCTGCCGGGATGAACAACTTTTTGTCAGTTAACTAGAACTCTTCGCCATGCATGGCCGAGAGTTCACCTAAAACCCTAGCTCCTTCTAGCCTATAAAAGGAGGGGTAGGGGTACTATTCAAAGGAGGAAAAAATCATAGCAAAGAAACTCTGCCAAATTGCCAAGTCAGTTTTGTCCCAACCCTTTAGCCTTGCCTCAAGCTTTAGGAGAAATTCAAGCAGCAGCAGTTGGAGGACAAAAGAAGAGGAGGAGCCAAGGATCAGGATCGAGGAACGGTGGCCGATCTCATAAATCATTGTAAGTTGATTCATATTGAGATTAATGAAAAAGATACTTTTCTCGTCCCGAATACATGAGTCTTATCTATGTTATTTGATTTGTGTTTAATCTCTAACCCCCTAGTAGATCAATAGCATGCATGTGTAGTCTTGTCTTGATTGCAGGAAAGCTTTGTGGAAGGAGTAGCAGCAGCAAGGAGATAAAGGCTCAACGGAGGATCTACTTCAACCGTCGATAAAAAGGTTAGTTGATTCTTCCCATGTTTGCATGAGAAAAGGGGTTGAGATTTCAGGTAGAAGGTTAAAAGTTAAGTCTTAAGGGTCATGATCTACGTACAAGTTTAGAGCCCTAGCTTGTTAGTCCGTAGGGTAGAATACCCCACAACAGAATTGGCGACTCCACTGGGGAAGGAGTCTTACTCTTAGGGTTTCCGGATTTGATTAAAGATCTTTTGGGCAGATCAAAGAAGTAGAGCTTCAGTTTCTTTGCTTATTTTGTTTTCTGTTAGTCAAAAGCTAGCAGGGAACCTGGTCATCAATACCAGTTTTTCTTGACTAATGCTTGACATTTAGTTTTGGGACACACAGAGGTACCCGCGGCCTGCAAGAGGCCTGCACGCGGGTAACCCACGCCCTAACTGTCTACAGCACGCATGTATCCACGGGCTATAGTAGTTTCAGTAGCATGTAGTTTTCAGGAAGCTAGAGAGGCAGTCTCCTCTTCCCTGTCAAAAGTTTATCTTCTCAGGGGGCTTTCTGGATCTTGTCTGGGTCTGGATTGGTTTATTGTCTTGTGTTTCAGTCTTTCTTGTTGTGTGTTTCTTCACATTGGTTTTTCTTTTTTTCAAATTTGCTTTTCCTGTTAAAGTGATAGCATCTCAGCCTGTCAGAGACTCTGGTTGTCAGTACCAGAAGCCTTTTTCAGGACTAGACTATCTGTGTGTGATTTTATCTTAGTTTTTAAACATACTTGTGGCCTGATTAGGTGTAGAACGCGGATACCCACGCTCTGTAGTAGCTCAGCACGCGTTTACACGCGGGCTGTCTTGGTGACAGTCGCGGGTTTGTTAGGTAGCTTTTCAAGCTTGGGTGGGGCAGTCATCCCCTCCTATGGTGAGAAGAGATCCTCTCAAGAGTTTAGAGTCTAGGGCTGCACAGTCAGCAAGTTAGGGCATTTCTCCCTTAGCTTGTGCTTGTTATTTGATTTTTTGATAGAAAAGACAAAAGAGAAAAAATATTTATTTCATGGTTTTTAGGCAAGTGTTCGAATCGGTGTTGTCTTGATTGCTTTTCATCATTTTTGTGCTCTGATTCTGTTTGCGATTTGCAATTTAAGCCAGAGTTTTCTTTTCGTTCTCTTGGTTTTTATCTTGTCATCATTTTTCCTAGTTGCATTATTTTGCAATAAAAAAAAAAAAAATCCTCTTTTTCATTGTCTTCTTGGTTTGAAGATTTTGTTGTTGCGTCAGTAGCTCGGAAAGAAGTCTTTTGCATAAGTTTTTTCAGTACAATTCAAAGTATAAGTAGCTCACAGATCTGAGCGAAAATTCTATAGGAGTGCTGCATGAAATCTTGTGAAAGTTGAAAAGAAAAGAAAAAGAATCTTTTTGAAAAGTTGTTGGTTTTGCATTGTTTGAAGAAGTTTTTGTTTCCAAGAATTTTTTGCGCATTATGCTTTGAGTCTGTTTTACACACCATCAGTTTCACTTCCGCACCTTGAGACTTAATAAGCCCATTAAAAGCAACGCTAAATAAAATCAAGTAGACTTTTTTGTTTGTAGGGTGCATACACTAGCTTAAGATAGGGCCTTGGAATAGGTTGGAGAGTAAATTCTCCAAGGCCACCCAAACCAAACATTGGAGTCTGTCATTAGGGAGTGTAGAAGTCCAGTTACGGAAAGTTATTTAGGACCCCCCTCTAACACAGGGGCTAAACATGAGGTCACGTAAGGAAAGGCAGCGGAGATAACCCCTCCAAAGCTGGACCGAGCATTGTGGAGAACACATATAGAGGATCTGTTAAGGGATTCCATCGTTAGCATTTGCCACAGAGCTTCATGGGTCTTGAATCCATTCGGGGTCCTCAGTCATCTTCCAGAACACTTGCTCTCGATACCCTTGACAGGTTTCGGGCTTGATACCCTGCTCATTGTGGTCTCCCGACTGCATACTGTATCCACCTGATAGTTGTTCACGTGCTGGAAAACTAGTTGCCTATATTTTCTAGGGACATACACAGGTGACTACGGGGGTATACCGCGGTACCTAGGGCGAACATCGGACCAACTCTTTGCAGAGTAGACCCAAAGGGTGCTTCCGTATTCGAGTTGCACTTGCACTGGTAAGGTACTCTAGTGTTGGTTGTTGTAACCATTCTTCCTACTAATATAGTGCTTGCTTGATTTATCTTCTAGGGGATTTCTTTTAGTGCGTGTTACTGTTTGTTCGTGTAGAATACCTTAGCATGTCGTGAATCCTCTCACACAGTGGAGGATTCAGAGCTCCGCCGATCACGAAGGCTTCTGGGCCTATCGCCGGTGATACTGGAGCCACCCCCGCCACCCTTGAGGTGGAAGTTAGACCACAGAGGCTCTTTCGAAGCAACCAGGGCTTTCGATCCCGAACAACCCCCCGAGGAATCGACCGCCAATATTGGATTGGTTGAAACCTCAGACGCTGATTTTGGGCCGGACATTATTGTGCCAATTTAATTTTACGAACACCTATTATCGCCTAACCCAGTTATGGAACAAATCACTGGGACTTCTTCCATTCCTATCACTGTTTTTACCACAGGAGAAGCTTCTCCTAACTTACCATCGGCGGTCAGGACCACCATGGCCCCGGCCACAACTTCGTCGCAAAGTGGACCGTCCCCATCTATCGTGGCGGCCACAAACCCCTTCACATCTAGTGCAACAGGCGCTCCATTTTCATACGGTATGCCTAGTTTAGAAATGAGTCTTGCACTCACCAACTCCACTTCACAGACTTTGGGTCTGGGGGCAGGGAGCTCTAACGCTCCTCTGCAAGGTCAACTTGGGGGCATTCCTGTCTCTTTCAATGCTTTTACTCACGCTGGAGGTCATATTCCTCCTTCGTCCCCATCACTCGGTGGTCCACATCAGCAGACCGCTGGGCAGCGCGCACACACAAGTTCACTTGGAGCCGGGAGTCGAGGACAACCTGCGCAAACTCTGCCGGTAGGTTCGTCACCGTTCGTTTGGAATGGAGGGTTTGGTAACAACACACTCACACCGAGTGCTTTCCCATCTGGGGGCACTCCCATTTTTGGACAGTCTAATCCGGCACAGGGTACTATTCCTGCCTTGGGGGCACATATACCAAGACCTTGGAACTCGGGACAAGGATCCAATCCCGCCACGGGAATGCCGTTCTAGGGTAATGCTTTCCATAATCAATGGAACCCCGGACAAACTGCTGTGCCTCTCCCAACGGGACCGGCATGGAGTAATCCTTCCCAAAGTCCACCAAACACGATGAACGCCCAACAACCTATGTCCTTTATGGGGAATCAACCAACGATGTCCCCGTTAATGAAAAACCCTTATGCTGGTCAGGGCCACGGTTTCTACCAAAACCCAGGCCAGCAACCAAACTTTTCCTGGCAACCTGGTGCCAGTCAAACCCCAGGACCCTTTTATCCCGGCTATCAGCAACAACCTAAACTACCTTTCTTGGCGATGTTACACTTGCCGGATTTAACACGGTTGTTGAATGATCCTATCTGTCATGATCTGCATTGGCCTCCTATGCTGACAAAGTTGCCTTCGGACATCCCAAATTTCGAGGCCAAACCCAATGAAGATCCGGGTGATCACGTGACCACTTTCCACTTATGGTGTTCATCTAACTCACTGAAAGATGACTCCGTCCAGTTGCGATTGTTTCAACGCACTCTTATTGGGAGTGCCACGAAATGGTACATAGAGCTTGGCCGCTCACGATATTCCTTTTTTGGCGAACTGGCTATGGCTTTCCTTAACCATTTCCAGTTACCTGTAAGATACAACGTCGGCACAGAGTTGCTAGCCAATTTCAAGCAGACGTCAGCAGACCATATCTTGGATCATATTCGAGAGTGGCGACACCGAAAGAGTCTTATCAAGGTACCCGTCCCACCATCATTCCTGCTAGAGTGGTTCCTTAAGTCTTTAGTTCCGCAGTTATCCAAAGACATTGCAACTTCAGGGGTTTTCTCAGAGGAAGAAGCCATCATGAGAGCTCAACAGTTTGAGCTTATCTATTCTCAGTCTGGTCTATTGTACAACATCCTGCTGGATGAACCACGATCGATTCTGGACAAAACCAGATAGAGAGCCGGACCACATGCCGATGGTATAGTTGGTTCGGCACAAACTAAGCCCGTTGAGCAATTAACAAAACAATTGCAACAGTTATCGATACAACACTCAGTGGCTAGCTAGACTACTGCTTTGGCTTCTCCTCCTACTCAAACGTCGGAAGTACACTCCATATAGATGACTAACCCAAAGGCCAACCAGCAGCCCGAGGGGAAGAAAAAACAACGCAAAAAGAGTAAGGGGGATAAAAAACCAAATGATAAGGCTAGCAAGGGCACCATAGAAAAGAGGAAGGCACGGTATCCGTGCAACCTCTGTGCGGAAGACCACCCAACCCATCTATGCCCTCGACTTGCAGAGGCCCAGAAGTTTGTCACACAGCAACAGCAAGCTGTGTTGACTAATCCCTTTCAGCATAAGCAGAATTTAACTCAAGCCTCTGCAAGTACGGAGGGGGGCAGCCACGAAAACTTCCCTCCCCCAAATGTTTCATCTTCTGTGAACGTATATATGATGAAAAGTGATGCTTTCATAGCGAGTAGAGCTCACGATTATAGCAAGCCAAGCACCTCTGATAAGGGAAAAGAAGCTAAGATCCCATCTCTTCCTCTACAAATCGAGAAGACGTTGGGTGAAACAATGACTCACATCCCAAAAGGTGCATTTAAACGAGCTTCGCATAATCCAAATGCAAGGGCCGCTCAGAACTACTCTGTGGTGGAAGATTTGTCACAAACCCCTTGTGCTATGTCTGCTTTGGAGGTCCTCTAAAGTTGCCCTGCTCAGAGGAAAGCCTTATTGACTGCTTTAGGCTCTACAGAGACTTGTAACCCGGGAACGATCATGTTAGATACGACTGACTTGAAACCTCGTCTGCCTTACCATGTCGCGTTTCAGATAGTAGTGGCTCACCCCACGAAAACCTTTACACGAAATATCTTTCGCACGGTGGTAGACGAGGGTGCTTCAACTTGCGTGATGTCGTTAGCCTGTTGGAAAGCCATTGGTCAACCTGAGTTGTCTCCGTCACGTACTCTTCTTACTGCGTTCGATGGTCATTCTTTCCGACCACATGGCATCATCCCTTCTTTCCCTGTGCAGTTAGGGGGGAAGACCGTGTGCGTCGAAGTAGAGGTAGTCGATGCCCCCATCGATTACAATCTCTTGTTAGGTCGTAGTTGGACTTATGCAATGCAAGCAGTGGTCACCACAGTTTTTCGAGTCCTATTGTTTCCACATGAAGGCCAGATCGTGACCATTGATCATTTATCCTTCTCTCGACCTGACCCAGCTTTGGGGGCATCCACGGTTCCCATGGTAGATAATCCTCAAGCCGGTGTCATCAATATAGGAGTTGGCTTGTGCCCATCTTTGATGGGTACCTTCGATTACCCACCTCCTCAAGGCGATGTCAAGTTTATATCGACTCACCACAAGGCTGAGATTTTC
>CBVK0101044966.1:0-15035 GCA_900067695.1 Picea abies | reverse complement strand
TATGTGTTCATTCTCCCATCATGAATCACATTTATGTCATATTGCCATGGTCTACCCAGCAATAGATGACAAACATCCATGGGAATAACATCACATAAGATCTTATCATTATATCCACCTATCTTGAATTCAACCAAGCATTGTTTAGTAACAGTTACCTGGTGTCCTTTCTGTAGCCACGAAACTCTGTATGGGCTTGGATGATCAGTCGTCTCCAGCTCCATCTTCTCTACCATCTCCGTAGATACGAGATTATTCGTGCTACCACTGTCTTCAATGACCTTTCATACCCTGTCCTTGGTCTTACAAGTAGTCCTAAAGAGTCTGGTCCTTTGGACTGAACTTTCCACCTCCTTCTCGAGTGTCAAAAGGAATTTTCGCATCATGAGCGATCTTCCGCCTTCAGCGTCTTCGGCCTCAACATCCCGCCTCTGTGCTTCGGTGATGTGAGCTTCTCCAATGTCCTTCTTTTTCTCTGGACACTCGTAAGACCTGTGCCCATTCTTTCCGCATGTGAAGCATGTGATTACTCCACCTCTTCCTCTTCCTCTTCCTCTAGTACGAGGAAAAGTGTTGTTGTCAGCATAATCTCCTCTTTGTTCATTATGTTTCCCTCTCTGTTCAACATATGGTCCCCGTTGTGAGGTTCCACCTCTCTCTGCACAAGTCTAAGGTTTCTTCCATTCCTCCTTGGGCTTCTGGTATTTGTCCTGGGCAACTTCTTTGCCTCTGGGATGACTTCTACCTCGGCGCCTCTGAATCTATTTTCGGCTCAGCTTCTCTTCATCTTTTAGAGCCATTTCATAAGCATCTTCCACCGTTTGGATGGTTACCATGCTCATCTCATCCTAGATATCATATCTCAGGCCATTCATGTATCTGGAAACTTTTTCATCATCGCTCTCCCGATGACCTACCCTGATGTTTAGTCGATAGAATTCCTCAGTGTATTCTTTCACTGTGATCAGCTTCTGTCTCAAGTTTTGCATTCTCCTGAACAGAGTAATTTGATAATCCCTGGGGATGAATTTCTCCTTCATCTTCACGATCATCCTGTCCCAGCTCTTGATCTTCTGCTTTCCCTTGCAGCGCCTGTCATCTTGTAGTTCATCCCACCACAATGATGCATGTCCTTTTAAGCATGTAACATCATGCTTGACTTTCTTGTCCTCTTCGACATCTTCGTAGTCGAAGTAAGTATCCAAAGCTCTAATCCAATCTAGTAGCTCCTCTGCATACAAGTTTCCCTCGTAAATTGGAATGTCCATCTTCGCTCTTGCACCCATCCTAGCAATAGCTTTGATCAAACACTCGTTTGATGCATCTCCGGCTGTAACTTCCTCTTCTTTTTCAGCCTCTATTTCACTATCGGAATCACTCAGATCCCCTACACTAGCTGTGTGTCTTTGCATTGTCTCCATGTCCTCGAGTCTCGCTTAGAGGTCTCTCATATGTCTCTCTATGGATGGATTAGTTATCTGCTTGCCTCTTCTTCTCTGCACTTCCCTATCCTCTGGATTAGGTGACTGCCTATCTCTCCTTGGCGGCATGGAGAATTCTCCTCTTCTCTGATACAGAAAGAAAAGAACAATATTTCTTAGCTCTGATACCACTTGATGTTATGTATCAGAGTATTCCTTACCTCTTATGCCTTCCTCGCCTGAAATATACAGACAAGAATCTAAAGCTCTGATACCAAACTGACGCAGTGTTGCACCCGCAAGCATGCTTGCTCACAGGATCTTCTCTTTCCTTGGCTCGAAGAACACTAACCGGTCCTTCTATTTCCCTATCGGGAAATATACACCCACAGATCTCTTTGCACGACTCCCCCTCTCTTTACTTATCGGGGAATCGGACTTCACAACCTTGCGAGGTCAGTGATCGAGCGTAGGACTCTCAAATCTCCGAGACCTGATATGAGTCAACGTTGACCCTTCCATTCCTTTGTCGGGACTTTCTCTATCGGGATCTCAGCACTCACGATGTCGAGCAACTTGGTTCTCCGACTCCCAAGTCCCGATATGCCAAAACTCCGATGAGCTCGTGGCTTTGACTTTTCAATGGTCCCGTCACCTCGTCAGGATTTCAGACTTCACGGGATCGCGAATCCTGATGTCCAATGTTTCAGGACTTTACTTTTCCCAAACCCTGATATAGTGTGCTACCTGTCCACCACCAACTCCTGTGGCCCCACACTATACTTGTAGCCGTCGGGATATCGTGTATCGCGATTTCGTGACTCCCGTTACCAAATCTTTGATTCCTTTCTTACAAAATCCTGATAGGCGATTTCGTGAATAATCCAATGCCCCTGGTTGGCTTGGATCAATGACTTTTCCTCTTCTGAGCTTTAAACACTATGGGAATATCTTCAGTATCCCCCTGCACCCCCACGAGATCCAACGACTCATGGTGATTCGCTGATTTTCCCTGAAAGATATTGACCATCCGTTCTTCCTTATGCAATCCACGAAATGACTAAGTGTTCTTCCACAGAACTTATCCACCTGCGTGCAAACTTGCGATGCTTCTTGCCAAACTTCAAGGCACAACTTTTCTACACTGTCCTTCAACAAATTCAAAGGTCCTATCCCTCCTAAGCTTTTCCCCACGACCTCAAGTCCTTCAAGAAAACTCTTGCATGCACTCCTTGCGGCAAACCTTCAACAACGTTGAAGTGTTGAAGTCACTTGACTCTGCGCACACCTACAACAGTAGTCTGTCAAATGCTTCACTCAAGTTTGCAACCCTGAGACTTTTACCCAGCCTGTGCACTCCTTGCACGGCTCCTATGCCCAACTGCACTTCTGGATGAATGAGAACAAAAAATATCTCTATCTGAACCCTCTGTCAACGCACTCCTTGCAGACACTTCAACTGCACTCCTTGCAGGAATTCTCTAGCTCAAATAAAGAAACAATTGAAACTCATTCCATCTCCCTCTTAGACTTCAATTCATACATGAAATCACATACATAGCATATAAAAGCAAATGTATAACAGGAAGCAAACGTTCATGAGCCTATCATTTAGCACCAATACACAGAGAACAACACAAACCATGAATTTAAATCAAAGCTTTATATTAATTCAAATGTTTGTACATGGGTGTTTTTACACAACTCTCTACTTCTTCTTGCTTCAAATGCTTCTGAATAATGTTACAATGCACAATGAGGGTGTCTATATCCCGTTTCCCTCTTGCGCTCTACAACTGTCTAGTCTAGAATTAAATTCTATCTACTTTACATTAACTATTTTAAATGTCGTCTACCTACTAAGGATGAGAGCTATCCGCTCAAGTTCCATTTACAATATACAAGTGTGCCTCATCTTAATGGATCATTTTAAGATTTGCGCAATAATTCCAAAGTGTTTTCAAAATTTGTGTTGGCTTGTCCAGCTGTCCTCCGCTTCCGCACTGGCTCGCTTGATGTGTTGGTGATGCTCCTGCATCAGTTCTATCTTGAAGAAATCTTAATGGGCATCGACAACACGCTGGGATGATATGTCAAATCCTCATAATCCACCAAGAAAAGAAAATACATGTCATATGCTTGCATTTGTGTGTACATGAACATCTCCAAGGCCCCACTTGTCTCAGTCACCATAGAATATCAAGATGAAGATTGATCCAGACAATGGACTATGAAAACATCCTCTTCCATTGCAGGAAGTGTCATGAACATGGACATCTCTTCCAGGACTATCCACTCAATGCTCCAACATGACCAATGGTAGAGGAGAAACTGAAAGATGGCTTCACACAAGTTTTGGGCCTCAGGAAACAACCACCAAAAAAATACAATCAGGGCAGAGGTCAAAAGATCCTCACCATCAATTCCTTTGATGCCCTCAATAACCTTCCAGACACAGAGGTAGTAGAAAATCCACATAGAACAGAAGATTCACGCAAAGACAAAGGCAAGGAAAAACATAACCAAGATCCAGTCCTAGAACAAGTCATGGCTCATGACTCCCCAACTCAGTCGGAACCAGGAAATGACTCTGATGAAGGAGGAGATACCATTATGAAGATGGATGAGTGAGAACTAGCAGAAATATATCTAGACAAGCTAGAAGAAGCCTTCAACAAGAAGGAACTACAAACTTTACCGGTTGAGCAGCTCATAAAGGTACATAAGGTCTTCATCGACTCCACAACTAGTGCTACTTCTAGACTAGGCATACGTCTGAATCTTGATCCAGATCCTAGACATATCCCTAAAGAGGGAAAATGGTGGGGGTGTAAGACGACCCATCAATTCATCAAGGAGGTAGGTAATTTTATGATAAACTCGGGACAGATCGAGCATCTCACCAAGGGATTTTTATCCCCCCCACACAACTCTGCATGATGAAGATCATCACATGGAATATAAGAGGCCTAAATTGAAGATCCAAATAGAGGATTCTTCGTAACTGAATTAAGGCAAAGGATCCATAGATTTTTCTGCTACAGGAAACCAAATGTGTGGGGGAAATGGAAGAGGAATTGTATGAAAGATGTTGGCATCACTACAACTTCATATATATTGATTCAAAAGGTGTAGGAGGATTTATGTCCATCCTCTAGAACCCAGCCTCAGTTATTGTTGACCAGGCCTTCTCCACCATTGGTACACTTACAACACACTACCGAGCTATTGGATCCAGTAAAGAGAGAGTAATCACAAACCCATATGGTCCTCAGAATATCCAGGAGAAGGATCATTTGCTAAATAATCTATTCTATCTAGAAGCTTTAGTAGGTCAAAAGCATTGGATTTTCGGAGGAGACTTTAACATCATCCTTACTTTAGAAGAAAAAAGAGGGGGCTTGAAGTGACTGAATCAAGATAACATCAAGTTTAGAGACCTCATTGATCACCTCAAGGTGATTGACAAATATACCATAAATGGCTCCTTCACCTGGTCCAATGAGCATACTAGATCCCAAAAAATAGCATGCAGATTGGATCACTTTTTAATATCGAAAACCCTAATTCTAGAGGGACCCTCTGAAGAAACCATCCTCCTAAAATCGGGTTTAGATAATTGGCCAGTCCAACTATGGATGGACACAATTGCTACTCCCAAACTCAAACCCTTTCATTTTGAAAAATTATGGCTAACCCACCCAGACTTCCTTGAGCTATCCCTCACCTGGTGGGCTAATGTAGAAATCATCCATGGCACAAAGATGCACATATTTCAATGACGCTTAAGAAATTTCAAGCAACAACTTCGAGATTGGAACAAGAATTTCTTCAACAATATCTTTCCTACGTAGAAGGACCTAGAGCAACGATTAGAGGAAATCCAACAGGATTCAATCTTATCTGGCTACTCAGATGCCCTGTGACAAGAGGAGGATCGATTGAAACAACAACTCAAAGAACAACACAAGTAGGAGGAAATCCTTTGGAAGAAGAAATCTCGAGTACAATGGCTCAAGGAAGGGGAAAGGAACACAAAGTTCTTCCTTCGCTCCATGATCCACAGATGATACATCAATCATATCACAAAGCTCGAAGATGCATAGAGTAACACAATTCTGGATCATGGAGAAATAGAAACAGAGTTGGTCAATTACTACAAAGGGCTTCTATCAAAAGCACCCATTGATAGAACACCATCTATCAATTGTGTAACCCAACATATTCCAGCCCTCATTACACCTGAGAAGAATCAATATTTATTGAGACCTATCACAAAAGAAGAGGTGGATCAAGTTGTCAAGGACATGCCCTTAGGCAAGGCCCCTGGGCCAGATGGCTTCACCACATATTTCTTTCACAACTGTTGGTCGATGATACGAGAAGATGTTTAGAAACTAGTGCGGGAATCCCAAACTACAAGTTAGGTTCTCTCTACCCTCAATGCCAATTTTCTCACCCTCTCATACCTAAATAGGAATGAGTCACCAACCTGAAGAAATTTAGACCCATAGCACTTCGCAATGTCATCTACAAGATTATCACCAAGGTCATTGCTCTTCGACTCAAACCTATCCTTCCTTTCATAATCTTCAATGAACAGTCAGGTTATGTGGAGGGGTGACAAATCATGGACATTGTCATCATGGTTCATGAGGTGATCCATTTGATCAAGTCCACTGGCACCCCATGTATTCTCATTAAGCTCTACCTCTCTAAATATTTTGATCAACTTAGTTGGCACAACATGCATTCTCTTCTTTCAGCTTTTGGATTCAACAAAGATTGGATATATTGGATAATGAATCTCCATTTTATTCAATGGTGTCCCCTCCTATCCTTTTTCCCCCTCTTGAGGTATCCATCCCCTCTCTCCCCTTTTATCTTTTTCATCATGTAAGAAGGCTTGGGACAATACATAACAACCTCCATTTCAAATGGCTCCCTTCAAGGGATCCCTCTCCATGGACTACAACCTGTTTCCTCCCACATCTAGTTCATGGATGATACCATGCTCATGAATATTCCCACTATTCAGGAAGACAATAGGTTCAAAACCATACTCACAAACTTTAGTGAAGCCTCAAGAACAACTTTCAATTTTGACAAATCCCATCTCTTCTTCTTCAATACTCCCCCTGCAGTCCAACAACACATTTCTTGCCTTCTGGGTATACCCAGGAGCTCCCTTCCATCCAATTACCTAGGCATTCCTCTTTCATATTCGACTGCTTGTAATATCTCATGGGACTCCCTTATCCTCTCAATTTCCAGTTGCTTAAACACTTGGACCTTCAAATCCCTCAACCTCCCTGCTAGACTTATCCTTTTAAAACCCGTGCTCCAAGTTATCCCTGCCTATATGTTCTCGACTTCAACTTCTCCGTAAACAGTTATCAAAATCATAAGGAACCTACAAAGGAATTTCTCTAGCATGGTCATTATTTGGGGAAAAATGGGCCATAGTCCATTGGGAAAAAGTTTGTAGACTAAAATCCTTGGGAGGACTGGGCCTCTGAGACTCAAGAAACCTAAAAAACATCACAAGGGGAAAAAATTGGTGGCACTAGATAAAATATCTTGCTAAACTATAGGAAAAAATATGGAAGCAAAAATATACCCCTTATATTCCACAAGCACAATTTATTCAGATCGATGATCAGATCTAAGGCTCTGATATTTGGAACGCATCCTGGCAGAATCACCCTCTCATACAAACTCATGTTTTCTAGGAAGTACAGAATGGTCAAAATGCTATGTTCTTGATGAATTCTTGGCAGAAACTCCCTCCGCTGTAAACAATGGACAATTTATGCCCCTTTTAGGATCACATCCAAGGGTTGGAGTACCTCAAAGTCGCTGACCTTTGGCTTAATGTCTCTCACCATCCACCCTAACGTAGCTGGAAAATGCTCCCACAAGTTCTCCACACTCTAGTAGATTGTGACTTACAACCTTGGCACACCATAGTGAGCCAAAGGAAGATTTGTATCAGTGAGGATTCAAACATTGTTCATTGGGGGTATACCCCCTTGGGAACATTTACAATCAAAGAGGCCTACTACCTTAAGGAAAATTTTCACAATCAACCGAAAGAGCACATTTGGCACATCATATGGAAAACCAAACTATGGCTGAAATTCTCCACCTTTATTTGGCTCATGGTTCATAATCGAATCCTAACTTGGGACAAACTCAGACAATGAGGCTTCATTGGACCCTCAATTTTCTATCTCTGTCAGCAATAGGAAGAAACTATGGAGCATGTATTCAATCAATTCCCCAGTTGTGGGGAGATACAGGATCAGGCCTCTCAAATCATGAGGAAAACAAATAGATAAAGGAATAACATTATAAGCACCATCAAGAACTAGGGAACTGAGATCTACAAAATCCCACTCCTGAACAAAAATTGGAAACTCCTGTCGGGCTTCATTGTTTGCATTTCACCTTCATTCTCTGTTGTGTTTACACCATGCTGCGTGAAAGGGAAAACCCAAATGTGGGCTGACCTACTATATATGTGTAGCCTAACACCATCGTCCAGTCCCTTCCTTGGCCCCCTCTCTTCCTCCCAACCCTTCCACTAGTCCTGTCGACCCACCCCATTCTGACCAAAATTGGAATGATGATTCTCAGTTTACCCTTGGAAATTTGGAGCCAATGCCTCAAAATTCTGACCCTGTGATCGATTCAGGTGGTTGTCCAATAGAGGAATAAATTCCTCCAAGATGGTTGGAGGATACCACTATTCCGACTGCACCAATTTTCAATGTCATCCCCTTTATCCATCCTATGAAAGATCTAGGCAGTTGTGTGATAGAGGAGGAAATTCCTCCACATTGGATGGAAGACTGAATAAGGGGGACAACCCCAAACATCAATGCATCATTCAATGGGACAACTGGACATACTTGGATTACCTCCTAGTTGAGGAGGAGACTCCCTCTAAATGGTTAGAGGAAGAAACAACATAATCGACTTCAAATTCCCACAATCCATCCAATGTTGTGACCTCAGGGCCAAAAATTCTCAATCCACACAGATTTTTGGAGGATCATATGCAGTTGATTTTTTAAATGCGTCGAGACATGGTTGACCAATTTCATCACAAGAGTGCCCTTAGTCGTTGTCTAGACCTCCTGTTCAAATCCTTTTTAAACAATCCTACCAAGCGATGCTTTCCGACTTGCTTCCAACCGTTCATTTTCACTTTCCTCCATGACAGTTGCCTGGATTCGCCAAATCTCTAGTTTTTATATTGTCATGTTATTAGGTCTAGATAGGATACAATTGCAGTTAGATTTTTCACTAGTTAGGCTCTGGTTCTGGACTATCGCCATGTTTATCATTTTTGTAGACCACATGTTATGGTTTCCATGCATGTGGCAGAGCATGTGGAAGATTTTGAACTATGTATTGCTATGACGACTTTTTAAGGTAATATAATCTTTTTATTTAAAAAAAAAACAAAGGCATTGTCGCACCAAGAGGCGATGGTGGGTCCGATAGAGTTCCTATTACAAACTGATTGTTGGAGAGCCATTGCCCCTTGGTCCCAAAGAGAACTGCTAAAGGGACAAGTGTTGAGGAGGTGTTCCATGGCTTCATCGTGCTGAGAGCATAGGATGCAAATATGGGTCCAGTAAAATATCTTTTGCATAGGTGGTCCCATGTGAGAATCTTTTAATGCGCTAATTGTCGGAGAAATGTAGAATTTTTTTTCCAATGGTTGATGCTCCAAATTTTCCGCTAGATGTCCTCCTTAGGAAGGGTGTGGTGTTGAGAAACGAGATGATAGGATTATTTGATGGTGAAGGTACCTGCAGGTCTCTGGCCCCATCTTATCTTTTCAGGAAGCGTGGAAACTTTGATTTTTCATTGAGAGAGACACTGTAACAAAATCTGGACCTGGGATACTAATTGGAGGGGGATATGATCAAGGTCAATATGTCAGAGTCACCAAACTAGGCCAAAAGGGGATAAGTCCTAGTAGTTTCTCACTTGGTGGCCTAAAGTGGCTTGGAGAATGAGTCTTTTAGGAGTGAGATGCTAGTCGGCCTTAAGAGTTGGAAGTTGTTGCCATGAGTCTTCCCAAAATAGGGTTGAGTGACCATTGTGGATTTACCATAAAATATGTTGTTGAATTAACCATCTATTTTTCCAAGATGAGTTCCAGATAAGGGAGCCTACAGAGTTTGCTATAATTCTGATGAGATCTTGGCCATCTATTTGGGAAACATATTTTTGTTTCCACAATCTTCTCCAAGGTTTGTCTTTCTATTGAATTCATCTCCATGAGGTTTTGGCTACCATAGTTTTTTTGAGAAGTTCAGGACCTCAGATTCCTAATCCTCTATTAGATTTTGGAAGACAGGTGGTTCTCTAGGCTACAAAATCCCACTTATTGGAGGAGTTGGCTCCTTTCCAAAGGAAGTTTCTTTGAATAGTTTTAACAACTTTAAGGATTCTTTTTGGGGCTGCCAGAGTTGAGAAGAGATATAAGGGGATAGCTTATAAAACAGATTTGAGGAGGACTAACTGAAAAACGATATTAAGGTATTTGAAGGTCCAACTTGATATATTTTTATTAACTCTGGTGAGAAGGTCTTCCCAGGAACTATTTCGGGCATCAGAAGTGAGTAAGGGAACTCCTAGATATTTGGTCGGAAGGGAGCTTCTTGAGAAGCCAAGGATGCGTGTGATATGGAATTTCATAGAGAGCGCAGTGTTGAAAAAGAATATTTGGGACTTGAGATGGTTGATGGAGGTGCCAGAAGAATCCATAAAGGTATCAAGAACTTGCTTGAAGGCTCGGGATTCACAGGCTGAGGGGGTTCCCATTAACATAGTGTCATTTGTGAATTGGTTATGAGTTATAGGGTTCAAAGAATTGTGGGGAGAGAGACCTTGAATTTTGTGATTATCAACCACCACACGAAGGCTTCTTCCTAGGCCTTCGGCCATGAGAATGAAGAGAAAAGGTGAGAGAGTGTCACCTTGTCTGATACCACAGGAGAGATGGAAGGGACTAGAGGGGGAGTCGTTGATGAAATGGAGAAAAAATATGAGGAGATGAGACCCAATATCCATTTTACAAGATTTTGATGGAAGCCAAAGGAGAGAAGAATTGCTTTGATGAATTTCCAAATTAACTTATAAAAAGATTTGGACATATCCATCTTGATGAGAATTCTCGCCCGGTTTTGGTGACCTTTAGAGAGTGAGAAACTTCATGATCCAGGAGAATGTTGTCTAGGATTTGGCGTCCTTCCATATAACCTGACTTCTCAGAGACAATTATAGTAGGTAATAGGGGTTTGAGATGAAGATCAATGAATTTAGAGATGATGTTGTAAATGACGTTGCATAGGGAAATGGGGTGGAACTTGTTTGGGTCAACCAATTTTTCTTCTTTAGGAATAAGAGTTAGGAACGTTGTATTTAACACTGAAAGCACCCCACAAAAGTGTTGAGATTCCTGGACTACCTCAAGGACGTCCCATTTAATGATGGACCAACAGTGGTGGAAAAACTCAGAAGTGAAGCCATAGAGACCAGGGGATTTTCTAGCTGCTAGGCTTAGGTTGGTTGCTTCCACCTCGTCAATAGAGATAGTATTGAGAAGGATGGAATTTTTATATTTTGAGACAAGGCAAGGGATATTATGAGTTATTTTGTTGATGGATTCTAACCGATCAGAATGAGGCTCGATGAGAAGATTTTGATAGAAAGAAATGAGTTCATTCTTCATATCAGCATGGCAGGTGAGTTTATTAACTTGAATCGACGTAAAATGAGAGATGTGGTTAGGGATGATTTTAAGGATGGAAATTTATTTTAAAATGTAGAAACCTTGGCGAATCTTAGTAATCCTTCATATATCAACTATAAATGTTTGGCGATCTTTTTGTAAAAATATTCAAATTTCTATGTATTTTATATAGCTTTTATAAAATTTTGGCTATTTTTAAGGTAAAATAATTTTATCCTATAGAATTTGGGCGAATCATTTTTAAAATAGTGAATCTCATTTTTGGAAAAACCATGGAAAATTATCCCATGAGCGAAATTTAGCCCCTAAAATCATCCCTAGATGTGGTTGTAGTGGCATTGTTGTATCATTGATCGATGGAAGAATTTGGAATTACGATCTCCTTCTTTTAGCCATTGAATTATACATTTTTTTTTCCAGAGGATTTCTTCCTACTTCAACCATTCATCTATTTGGTCGACCAAGATCCTTTCCTGGTGAGCCAACTCTGAAGATCTCCCTTGAAGAATGATTTGTTTTTGCACCATTTCCATTTGAGAATTTAGGAGTTTCAGGGCTTGAAAAATGTCTCCAAAAATGTCCTTGTTCCATCTTTTGATCTTGTTTTTGAGAATCTTAAGACGTTTCTGAAAGAGAAACATCATAGAGCCTTTGGTGTGCTTAGACTCCTCCCACCAGACCTTGATATTGGAAATGAAGTCCGGGTGCGAGAACCAAAACTTTTCAAAGTGGAATGGTTTTGTTCTGGGATTGTTGGGAGTGTCTAAGGAGAGCCATATGGGCCAATGATCTGATACGATATAGGGGAGAATGGTGGTTTCCATGTGCATACCAGTGAGAATAAGAGATTCAGAGATTAAGAAGCGGTTTAACTTACAATCCACTTGGTGGGAACCTCCCCTCTGATTATTCCAAGTGAAAGTGCCATTACTAGTTTCTAGATCGATTAGTCTCTAATTTTGAATAAAATCTTTGAAAGCTAGGTGATGCAGATCTAGCCGACAAATCCCTCCTTTCTTTTCTTCTAGAGATGAGATGAGGTTGAAATCTCCCCCAAGGACCCAAAGGCTAGGGTGAATTAGTGAGGCGATGTATTGGAGTTGTGAGAGAAATTGAGTCTTTTCTCCCAACTATTGGGGGCCATATACATTGGTGATGAATCTCATGGTCTCTTCTTCTGATAGTTGGAATTTAGCTGAAATGTTGTATTTTGTACAAAAGAAATTTTGCATGTGGATCTTGTCTTGATTCCAAAGAATTGGGAGTCCTCTTGTAGATCATGTGGAGTCAATAGCCATGGAGAAACCATCTTTCCAGATCTTGGGAAGGATGAGTTGAAGCAGATTCCCTGAACATTTAGTTTCAAGTGAAAGAAAAATATCTAGTAATTCTAAGTTAATCTTGTTTCATAATAGCATTTTCTTTCTCTTACTATTAAGACCTCTAATGTTCCAAGATATTGTTTTCATTCAAAACTGTGGGAGGGTTGGAACATATCCGTGATTAGGGCATTATGCCCTAAGTTCACCAATATATCCCCTATTTCCTGAAGTAGTTGTAGAATGGACTTCCTTCCTCTTCTCTTATCCTCTTTTTGTTTTTTTTTTGGCTTTGAGCTTATTAGTTTGAATACCCAGATTGGAAGGGATGGATTATGAAGGATCTAGAGTGTCTCTTCAATGTTTATGTAGAGCTCTGTGGACTAATTGTATATGCTCAGGGGGATCAATTTATATCTTGATTTTTAATTGCGTCCATAATGCCCTGTAGGAAAATTCCATCTAATTCCATTTCGTCTGCATGTGGATCATAACTGCCCTCAGGGGGAAAAAATATAGGGGCATCTTTTAGAGGAGGTAAATCTAGAGAGACTTGAGTGGTTTTAGATTTTTTTTTCTCATCATAGGGCAAGGAGTTCGTAGGTTTGCGAGTTTTAGGAAATCCTGGGCTAGAGGCCTTTGGAATTTGAGTGTCCAATAATGAGCTAATGGGGTAAAAAATGTTCTTGGAAGTGAGAGATTTGTTCTGGTCCGGAGGGTTTTGGGGTACTTTCTTTAGGTTATGTTTTCGTCAGGTCGGGATTTTGGTGAATCCTTCTTCATCTGTGTTGGGGTTAGCTTTGGTGGGTTTGGGTGGATTCAAAAGAGGGAAATCTCTGTAAAGGTGGTCATGCTCATGGCAACGACGACACTGGAAGGGGATGAATTCATAGTCTAATGTTTGAATCCATTCAACATCTTGGAAATAGAGGCAGATAGATTTTGGGATGGGTATAGAGACATTCATGTAGATGCAAATCCTTTCATAGGCGGTATATCATCCCTATTCTGTGGCTTCAAAGGTTTTGACAAAGGTATCCAAGGTGTTTTCAATGCCGACTAAGATCTCTTATTCCTAGTATTCACAAGGAGTAGAATAGGCTCTAACCCATACAGGGGCATGTGAAAAGTATTCTTTGTTGGGGTCAAAGTTATCCTTCCAGAAACACAGGTGAAGACTAGCATATTTGAAGAAGTATGGACCCCCCTAAAAAATATGGTCTCTTTCTTTAGAGTTTTTGAAAATTACAATAAAAAACCTTTAGATCGAGCGGGAATGGATCCAAGAGACCAGATCCTTTTCATTAGGCCAGTGCAAGATACCAGATATGTAAAATATGCAGAACAAAAATAAAATGCTAGAAATGGCAGAATAATAGTAAAATATCCAGCATAATCTTCACAATACAGAGAAATGATATACGAAATAGCAATAGAAAATCACTTTGATTCATAAAGCAATGTTCACAGGTCTCTTCGAGGGGGAAACCTCCAGTCAAGCAGTGCTCTATTACAATAATCTCCAAGATAGGGTTTTCATACCCTCGACCCTTATTTATACTAAATATGTCTATTAAGAGAAGCATCTAGAGGAAGATCCTTCTAGAAGTGGAGACTTCTATTAGGTCTTCTTACATCCGCCTTATTCTATTTTATTGAAAGGCCTTATTAATATTGACCTTTATTACATCTGAATACATTGATCTACCTATGTACGGGTTAGGACCTTAACATGTCCGCCCCCTTAAAAACAGCCTTGTCCTCAAGGCTTGAGATAAGTGGCATCTGCTGGAGTCATATCTTTCCACTATACTAGCACCTCCTTGATGGTTCTCCGACGCAGGCGATGCTCACGCTGGTCCAAAACTGATTCTGGTTGTAGCCAAATGGATCCTTCTTCAGCTAACTCTGGAAGGTTGGTTTGAATTTGGCACCTAGTTCCAATCACCTTCTTCAAGCACGAAACATGAAAAACAAGATGTAGCTTCGACTGACTGGGTAGAGCTAACTGATATGCGACTTGTCCCACATGCTTGAGAACTGTGTAAGGGCCATAAAATTTGGGTGCTAGCTTCTGACACTGCTCGGCCTTGAGGGAAGTTTTCTTATATGGTTGCAGTCGCAGAAACACCTGATCCCCTTCTACAAATTGATGTTCAGAGCGACCTTGATCTGCTTCCTGCTTCATTCTATTCTGGGCCATGACCAAGTTCTCTTTAAGGGCACGAAGGATATCCTCTCAGACTGTAAGTGTTTGGTCAACCGCCTGGACCTTTGAGGTACCCGGTAAGTATGAGAGAACTGAAGGTGGCTTCTATCCATACACTGCTTCAAAAGGAGTCATGCGAGTGGTTGTATGGTATGTAGTGTTGTACCACCATTCAGAGAGGGGTAACCATTGAGCCCACTGGTGTTGTTTTTCAGAGGAAAAGCACCTCAGATATGTTTCCAAACACTTGTTGACGACTTCCGTTTGACCATCTGTCTGGGGATGATAAGTTGAGCTGAGATGCAATTGTG
>CBVK0101044965.1:0-12627 GCA_900067695.1 Picea abies | reverse complement strand
CTTCTAGACTGGATTAGAGCTCTGGACACATATTTTGACTATGAAGATGTCGAGGAAGACAAAAATGTCAAATATGTTGTCACAAGATTGAAAGGACATGCAACATTGTGGTGGGATGAGCTACAAGCTGACAGACGCTGCAAAGGCGAGCAGAAAATCAAGAGTTGGGATAGGATGATCACAAAGATGAAGGCGAAATTCATTCCCAGGGACTACCAAATTACTCTATTTCAAAGAATGTAGAATTTGAGATAGAAATTGATGTCAGTGAAGGAGTACACTGAAGAATTCTATAGGCTGAACATCAGGGCAGGTCATCGCGAAAGTGATGATGAAAAAGTTGCCAGGTACATGAATGGTCCGAGATACAACATTCATGATGAGATGAGAATAATGACCATCCAAGCGGTGGAAGATTCTTATCAGATGGCTCTGAAGGCTGAAGAGAAACTAAGCCAAAAATAGGGTCAAAGAGGCCGAGGCAGAAGTCAATCCATAGGAAAATCAGTTTCCCAAGATAGAAATTAGAAACCCAAGGAAGAGTCGAAGAAACCTCAGACTCAAACTGAGAGAGATGGAATCTCACACAGAGGGCAACATACTGAACAGAGAGTTCATTATGCCGATGGAAATATTTTTCCTCGTACCATAGGTAGAGGAAGAGGAAGAGGTGGAGTAGTGAAATGCTTTACATGTGGAAAGGTCGGACATAAATATTATGAGTGTCCAGACAAAAAGAAAGAAGGTGGTGAAACTCACATTGCCGAAGCACAGAGGCGGAATGTTGAGGCAGAAGATGATGAAGGCAGAATATCGTTGATGATGTGAAAAGTTCTCTTAACACCAGAGAAGGAGGTGGAGAGTTCGGTCCAAAGGAACAGTCTTTTCCGGACTGCTTGCAAGACCAAGGATAGGGTATGAAAAGTTATCATGGATAGTGGTAGCACAAATAATCTCATTTCTACAGAGATGGTAGAAAATATGGAGCTGGATACTATTGAACATCCAAGCCCATATAGAGTTCCATGGCTACAAAAAGGACATTAGGTAAATGTCACTAAATAATGTTCATTTGAATTTAAAATAGGAGGGTATAAAGATGAAATACTCTGTGATGTTATTCCCATGGATGTTTGTCATCTATTGCTAGGTGGACCGTGGAAATATGACAGAAAAGTGATTCATGATGGGAGGAAGAACACATACACCCTAGAGAAGAATGGGAGAACTCACATGTTGCTTCCAATCAAAGATAAGGAGGTGAAACTTGAAGTAAGAAATGTTGTACTTCTCATGAGTGGGAAGGAACTTCTTACAGAGGTTAAGAAGAAGGAGGAACCACAATTCATTATGGTTAGGAAGCCTAAAATAGTTTTAACCAATACAAGGGTAGATGATTTACAAGAAGAGGTTCAGAAACTGTTGGAGGAATTTGTTGACATAGTAGTGGATGAACTACCTCGTTCGTTGCCATCGATCAGAAGTGTGAGTCATCACATTGATCTCATACCTGGAGCTAGTTTACCAAACAAAGCATCATACAGATTGAAGCCATAGGAGAATGAAGAAGTCAAAATACAGGTCTAGGATTTAATGGACAAAGGGTTGATTAGAGAAAGCTTGAGTCCATGTTTTGTTCCGATAGTGCTTAGTCCAAAGAAATATGGAGGCCGGAGGATGTGTACTGACTCGAGGGAAATAAAAAAGATAACCATCAGGTATAGATTCCCATTGCCAAGAATGGATGATTTGATGGTTTGCTTAAGTGGAGCAAATTCTTTTTCAAAAATTGATTTGAAGAGTGGTTATCACCAAATTCATATGAGAGAAGGTGATGAATGGAAGACAACCTTCAAGACTAATGAAGGTTTGTATGAATGGGTTGTCATGTCGTTTGGTTTAAAAAATGCACCAAGTACTTTCATGATATTGATGAATGAATTCCTGAAGGATTTCATTGGAAAATTTGTCATAGTATACCTTGATGACATACTGATTTTCAGTAAAACAGAGGCATAGCATCTGAAACATTTGGCTATAGTGATGCAGAGGCTACAGCAAGAGAAGTTGTTGATGAACATGAAGAAATCCTCGTTCATGAAGACAATGCTCATTTGTTTGGGTTTTTTTATTTCTGCAGATAAATTGAGGATGGATCAAGATAAGGTGGAGGTAATTAAGAATTGGCCATCACCGAAGAGTATATTTGAGGTGAGAAGTTTTCATGGATTGGCTAGTTTCTATAGGAAGTTCATCAGGAATTTCAGTGGAATTAGTGCACTGATGATGGACACGGTGAAGAAGAGACACAAGTATTTTCACTGGACAGAAGAGGTTGAGAAAAGATTCAATTTGTTGAAGAAGAAAATCACGGAACAACCAATTTTAGTGTTACCAGATTTTAAAAAGAAATTTCAGGTAAAATGTGATGCAAGTGGATTTACAATAGGGGCAGTCTTGAGCCAAGAAGATAGGCCGATAGCATACTTCAGTGAGAAGCTGAATGAAGAAAAAATGAAATACTCCATGTATGACAAGGAGTTCTATGCTATTATTCAGGCATTGAAGAAATGGAGACACTACTTAATCCCGAAGGAGTTTGTCTTATACAGTGACAATCATGCTTTGTAATTTGTGACTCAATAGGAGAAGTTGAATCAAAGACATGCAAAATGGTTTGAATACATGCAGAAATTTACTTTTGTAACTAAGCATATTTCTGGAACTGCTAACAAAGTTGTTGATGCTTTGAGCAGGAAATGTTTGCTATTGCAGGAGTTCAGAGTCAAAACAGTGGGTTTTCTATTGCAGGAACATGTACAGAGATGATCCAAATTTTAAAGAAGTGTATGAGGTGACTGAGAATCCAATTCTTAGGGACAGAAGCCAATGGGATGAATACATGATCTAGGATGGATTGTTATTCAGGGGCAATCAGTTATGTATTCCCAAATGCTCCATGAGGGAAAATATGTTGAAGGAGAAACACAGTGGAGGATTGGCTAGACATTTTGGTCATGATAAGACGTTCTCAAAGTTAAATGAGTCATATTTTTGGCTAGGAATGAGAGCAGAAGTCAAAATATTCATGGATAGATGCAGAATTTGTTAACATTCAAAAGGAAAGAGGTAGAATGCAGGCTTTAATCAACCGTTACCCATACCTGAGAGGCCGTGGGATGTGGTAAGCATGGAATTCATATTGGGGATACCAAGAACAAAAAGAGGGTTTGACTCAATATTTGCAGTGGTGGATAGATTTTCTAAGATGGCACATTTTATACCATGTCAGAAAACTAGTGACGTAACTCACATTGCGAATCTATTTTTCAAAGAGGTCATTCGACTTCATGGCTTACCAAGGAGTATAGTTTCGGATCGAGACACCAAGTTCATGGGACACTTCTGGAGAACCTTATGGAAAAAGATGGGAACAAACTTATCATTCAGTTCAACTTATCATCCTCAAACGGATGGATAGACAGAAGTTGTGAATAGGAGTTTCGGAGACTTGCTGAGGAGGTTGGTGATAGAACACCACAGTCAGTGGGACAATATTTTTCCATAGGAGGAATTTGCATATAATGACTCACTAAATAGAAGCACAGGGCATAGTCCATTCCAGATTGTTTTTGGGATGCAACCAAGAGGAGTTTCAGAATTGAGAGATTCAAAATGGGATGAGATAAGAAGTGCTAGTGCAGAAGATTTCGCCGAAACAATGAAGGAACTTCACAGCCAGGTGAAGGAGCGATTGAAAAAATTGAGCCAAGAGTATAAGTGCAGAGAAGATAAACACATGAGACAACTTCAATTTGAGGTTGGTGATTTGATTCTTGCACATCTGAGAAAGGAAATATTCCTGAAGGGGACATATAACAAACTGAAGATGAAGAAGATTGGACCATGTAAGGTCTTGAAGAAATTTGGTGCAAATGCTTATGAGATTCAATTACTTGATGGGATCAGAATTTCTCTGATATTCAACATCTCAGATTTTTACCCTTACAAAGCTGAGCAAGAAGAAGCAGGTAATGAACAACTAGAGGTTCAGTGGACAAAACAGATGTTAGTTGTAGAGAAACCACAGATAGAAAGCATACTAGACAAAAGAGTTAGCAAAAGGACCAGAAGAAGGGAATATTTTGAATACTTGGTCAAGTGGAAGGGACATCCAGTTGAATATGCCATCTAGGAGAATGAAACAGAGATCCAGAAGCATGGACAGACCATGCGAGAGCTCATGGATAGGATCCCATGAAAATTTTCAAGCGAGGGAGTATGATGTAGGAGCATCACCGGCATCAAGTGTGTGGAGGACAAACACCAACGCATTTTGGCACATGATGAATTGTTTGAAATTTTTTGAAGTGGATACGCCAAACTTAAATGAGACAATTAAGAAAGGGCATACTTGTAGATTGTAATCAGACCTTGAGCGTCCCGCTCTCGTCTGAAGGACTAAGAGGCATTTATGCTAATAAATGTAAGTAGGTAGCTTTGAATTCTTAGATTAGACAGTTTTCGGAGCCGGAGGAAAAATGAATATAGACACCCTCACTTGTATCATTGTAACATTAGTAGAATAATCAATCGAAGAGAGCATAGGAGAGTAGAAGTAGGGAGCTATGTAGAAAAACCCATGTACGGAAGTTCTGGATTAATACAAAGATCTTTAGTTCAGACTCATGGTGTTCAATTGCTTTCTGTGTTTGTACATGCTGATTGATATGTGTTTGTTACTCTCTGTTATGCATTTTCTTTGATGCATGAATATATGATTTCATATTAAATGTCTAAAATCTGAAGAGAGGGAGAGTAAGGAAATGAGTTTCAATTGTTTCTCTGTCTGAGCAAGAGCTTTCCTGCAAGGAATGCAGTGAAATTGTCCGCAAGGTGTGCGTTGACAAAAGTCAGAGTTCATCTCTACAAGCTTAGGAGGGATAACATTGTTCTCATTCTCGCAGAAGTGCAAGTTAAGCTCAGGAGCCGTGCAAGGAGTGTGCAGGCCGAGTGAAGTCTCAGAGTTACAACCTGAGTGAAATTGTTGAAAGATTGTTGTCGCAGAGAGTGCACAGAGTTGAAGAGGTTCAAATGCTTGGAAGTATTTGAATAATTTTCTGCAAGGAGTGCGTGAAGGAGTATTTTCGAAGACTTGAAGTGTCAGAAGGAGGCGCAACAATGTTGATTGCTGGTGGATAAGTTTCATGAAGGCGTACTTGTTCATTTCGCAGGAGTTGTTAAGGATGCATTAGATGATCGAAATCCTCCGTGGAGGGTTTGCGAAGTCCTGGAAGCCGTTAGATCTTGCAGAGGAGCAGGGAATTTACGACAAGCATTCTTCAAGTGTAAAGCTCAAGAGAAATTGAACCATGGGATCCAAGTTGAAAACGACCATTGGATCACTAGCGTAATCTCATTTCGTGGATTCACGAGTTGAAGGTTTGAAACCTTTGCATCAAGATTCATGAGGTCATGAAAGGAAAAGTCTTGAAATAACAAAGATAATCTGAGCCATTCGTTGGAAGGAAGAAACGTGTCGCGAGATCCTTCCTATCGGGGATTCGGACATCAAGGTTCAGAGAAGGAAGTCCTTCGAATTTGTGAGTGGTGAAGTCGCGAGAAGATCAGGACCATCCATTCGAAGAGGACGGGTGGAAAAGATCTAGGGATCTCGTGAACTCGGAGGTTCGCAAAGTGAGAGCCAAGGAATTGGGTGCTCCAAGTCACGAGTGGTGAAGTCGCGAAATCATGAGGAGCATGGATAGTCATTGGATCCAGGTCACGGGAGGACCATTGGATCAAGAACCCCATTGCCTATCACACGTTTGGGGGTTTAGAGGTTGAAAGGAGTTGTTTTCAACTTCATGAGTAGTGAAGTATCGAGAGCCGGGCACGAGAGAAAACCTGCCAAAACCATAAGGTGGGGCCTGCGTGGTGGATAGGTGAATACGCATTGCTAGGAGGAAAGGAGTCAACACTCTGTTGACTTCTCGCTTCTCAGGAATTCACAAGATAAGAGCAAGAGAGCTCTACGCTACAACTGACGAAGTGGCGAGTTGCGAGAAGTGTGAAGGGAAGGTCAAACCTCGCTGACTTTCAAGTCTCTGGGATTCGCGAGATAAGAGTATGTGAGCTCAACCCTTCGACTCATGAAGTCATGAGTATCTAGAACGAGAGGAGAAAAGTCAATATCGCCTCTCGGGGGTTCATGAAAGAAAGGTGCCAAGGTTGGACATTTGAACTCGCGAAGTGGCGAGTAGCAAGGAGTGCTAGTGCTTAGCCTAGTCGGTGGTCACATGAGGAAGGTGCTGATAGAGGAAGAGCCATACCTGTATCGACATTTCGGGTATCGCGAGATTTAAAAGGAAGAGTCGGGAGCCTCAGGTCATGAACTCGCAAGATTGCAAGTTGTGAAAAGGACCTTGGGTTAGGCCCTTGGTCATAGCATTGTGGTCACTTGGGAAGAAAGGAGCTCATGCCTAGTGCTGTTCGCATAGGGGTGCTTCCCAAAGGACCTGTGGAACGATTTGAAAGGAGATTCCTATAGGGAATCCGAAAGAGACAATCCGACTCGAAGGGGTTAAAGAACGATCATGTGAGTGGATCTTGGCCTGAGGGCCAATAGGTCTATGTCATTTCGGGGGAAAATCCTTGGAAGGAAAAATTGCCTTGTAAATGTATATTGTAATTTCACTGTAAATCTGGACCATTCATTATAAGGTCGCAGATCTAATGGTATAAATTATATTAGGGTTTTTTCCCCTAGAAGGAAACCCTTGATTATGAGGGAAATGTATTGCGGTTATGCATTATGGAGAGTATTATATTCTGAGAGAGGAGACTGTGAGAGAAAGAAGAGGAAGTTAAAACGAGTTTTGTTGTAGGTTGTATCCCTTCATTTGCTAGATAATAATAAAGGAAGGACCTGGAAATTTCTTTGGTGGACGTAGCCCACACTGCGTGAACCACGTAAATATGTGTCTCTATTTTATTGTGTATATTCTATGTTTTGTTTCCGCATTTGTTTTATTTTATTGCTCCGTAGTCCTATTTTTCCAACACCAGTGGGGAGGAGTGATCTAGGGGATCAAAAAATGCTCAAAAAACAAAGTGCTCAAAATTGTTCGAAAAAAATTCATTGCATAGATCTCGTCCTCCCGATCCCAACACAACTTGAACAGGTTCAAACAAAGTTCATATGAGAGAGATATCACGTTTTGTTTGTTTTCCCAAACATGAAAAAGGTTGATTGTATTGTTCGTATAGTCCATATAGGCCACGTGGAAGCTAATCGTACGACCATACCACTAACGTGGACTAGACATGTGGTAGAGTGGGTTGATATGGAAAGGTGATTTGGTAGCTGACGTGGCAGGGGTTGACATGGACTAATTGGTGGTCGACACGTCACATATTCATGGTCAAATGAAAGGATGCCATGTGGCCCAACCAAGGGCCACCACATGGAACCCCCTTATTGTGGTTTAAAAGTTTATTTGGAGTCCACGGGGGTTGAACTTGGGACCTTTTTCATGGGTAGAGTCTTCACATAGGATGGGTCACCAGCCTACCTACCATTTGTTTCTTACCCCTAATTGGGGGGAAAAAAGGGCCAGGGCTTAGAACCAACCTTGGTCATACAAAATTACCACATATCCATTAGTGTGGAAGTCACGGAGGGTCAACCGACACGGGGGCCAATGGTTAGCGCTAGTCGCAGCCACATGGCCCATGTGACCCCAACCTATAGAATTAGGCATTGCATTCATGCTAACTATGCACCAAATCTTCCCAACCACTTAGAATGACCGGGGAGCTAGGTTTGGTGTGCAAAAGCCAGGTTTTTGACAGTCTGGGTATTCTGGGTGTCTTTGGAAGAGTAGAGACAACAAGTTATTGGTGAAAAATTCTAGGAGTTGTATTTTCTCCATTTTTTGGCCGAACCAGGTGCAGAAAGAGCCTAAGGGTTTTTGGAAATTCCAGATCCATTGGAGCCATCTAATTTTTTTCTGAGCATTGTAAATAATTGATTTTAACACTTTGATCATATAATGAAAATAATCCATTGGAAGATGGACCAGGAGATGTAGCCCAAGAGAGGGGTGAACTACTTTATCATTTTGTTGTGTTATGTTTTTATTATGATGGTTGTTTATGAATGTTTATGTTGTTCATTTTAAGTAAAAACTCATTGAATTTATGTTCTTGCAAACTTGATCCAATTGCCTAAGACACATACATTTTCCACTTTCATATTTGTATACAAAAACCTTTTTTATTTTCAGATCAATTCATAAGAGCATTCCTCTCCTACCATCCATACCTTTCTTTCGTCACCAAACTTCTACTTTGGGAATATTTGGAGATCTTTTAAACTAGTGACCTAGGGATTTGAGATGAAGAAGTAGGTTGTTAGACCCATGTGTTATTGAAGAAGCAGGATTTCAATCCTGTGAGCATTCTCTCTAGGTTAGAGAATTATTGGGAATTGTTTTCCAAGATTCCAACATGCAACTATAGGATTCCAAGACTTCTTGTCCATAATATTTCTAAATACATGGAAGGGAAGTGGGGAAGCCGAAGGACTATTGAAACGAGAAGGGGCAGACTTCCTAGGGTGGGGTAAGCATGTGGGGAATGAGAGAATGTAGTTTTTCTTCTATATTTGGCACCTTAGTCTGACCATTTTGGTTGTTGATAGACCTTATCATGGCTTAGATTCCTTTTTTCGTGGTGGATTTTTAGCCCCAAATCGAGGGTGACCTACTGCTGAGAGTTTAGGAGTAGGAGAAACTATGGATGGGATGAAATTCTGAGGTCTACATGTAGTTGGTGACTTATTTACACAAGATAAGTGTCTCTTATATGTTTATTATAACTGTTGTGTTATTATTGATGTATTCTCTATTATGGGATTTTCTTGTATTATTATTCATGTATATATATTTTTTAATATGTATAATTCTCTACATATGCAGAGAAATTTTATTTAATTTACTGGTATCAAAGTTGGAAATCTCGAGTGGCATTGCCTAGCTCAAGGTTGGGGATGCTACAATGTGGTATCATAGAAAATTTTGTTAAGTCGCTGGTAACGGGGAACATTACAATATGGTATCAGAGCCACATGTTCAACACTGAGCTCGTATGGGCCATAGATAGAGTGTTGAAGCTAAGTTTGTATATTTTTCATGCAAATTGTTCGAAAAAATGTTAGAAAGGGATGTTTGCAACATGTTTGCCAAAATTACTATACTGAAATTGGGGAAATTTCACATGTGATTGAGGAAAATTATTCCAGGGATTAAAAATACCCAATTTTAATCTCATTCTAGGAATTTTTGGGGTTGTAATTGGTCAAATTACAAAATTACAAAAGTGGTCGTGGTGAAATTGAGTGAAATTAGGAAAAAGATCCAATTTTTGCAGTGCAATGCATGGAGAATTCAACATGGAAGAGTTAAATTTCATGCATAGAGGATAAATGAGCATTCCCAAGGATGAAATTGGTTACAGAAAGATTAAATACAGAGTTGCACAATGACCTCTATCAAAAATTAAAAAAGTATGCAATTGTGGAAAATATTGAAGTTTGGGAAAATTTGGTTATTTTTCTGTACATGACCTGAGGCCACGTGGCAAGGACATGTTGGTTTCATGGATAATTTTAATTGGAGTTCCATGGTGGAAAGTGTACAATGGTAGTGAGTGGCATGGTGGCATGTGACATGGGAGCTATGTGCATAGGTGTTTTAGCCGATACCATAAACCGCTATCACATGTGGGTGAAGCAGTTTTGGCTTCCAACACTTGTACCATGTGACATCACCCAGATTGGAACACATGTAGCATAAAGAAAGCCATCATTACAGCCCATAAGGAGTTTAACAACTAGGCATGTTAGGGATGTGACATGGCCTTTCGACCATTGATCTTTCCTGATGTCCACAATTGGATCTAGAGATATGCTAGTTCACACGCACCAAGGAAAAAGGTGTGGGATGGGACCCGCCCATCCTTGCAAGAGATAATGAGGTGCCATGTGGAACTTTGATATTCAAGGTGGGACCCTTGTCCCATCTGAGGTTAGATAAGTGCCAGCTGGGCAGGTGGGTCCATAAAGTATTATTATTATATTGAATTTTAAGGCCTCCGTAAAGGAAAGAGAGAGAGAGAGAGAAGGATGAAGAGGTAGGTTCAAGTAGTCCAAGAGGCTGACATGGCATCATTTCATATTTCTAGGTGGACATATTGTTGGCAAATGTTTAACAGGTAGCATATGCTTTTCATTGATGGCATGTACAACAATGAAGATGGCATGAGTATAGGAAGAATGTAACAGACGGGCATCAGAAGCAGTTTGGGAAGACGCTGAAGAGGATGGTTGGAATGCTTTATAGGTAGTATGCACTTGTCATTGATGGAAGGATTAGAGTGTGCAACGATGGAAAAACTGGAACAACATAAGCTCAGTAGGAATTAGCACAGAGTCGAATGCAGTGCATTGGTGTGCACCAGGGATGAGGTTAACTCATGGCTAAAGCTCAAGGGAGATAGCGTACTTAGGATCACAGGCAGATCAAAGGTTGAGTCCTTTGACACTTAGAAATTATTCCAAGTAAGAAGGATGTGTAAGCTTGGAGGAGAAGCGTCGGTGATCGTTGGATCCCATCCTGAATTCCCGATGACAATCAGATCTCAATGTAGACAAGAGGAGCGCACATATATGGAAAATAGATCTCAGGCTTTAGATCCCAGCACAGGGTCCAACCACCGTTGGATCAAGGAGAACCTGCATGTTCTTTAAAGTGCAAGGAGTAGAGGGCTCACAAAATCCCGAAAGAAGGAGGACCGTCCATCTTCAAGCAGGACATGTGGGGAAATCGTAATTTTTGCATTTCGCGATATGCAAAATCGCGACTTAATCGCAGCCATTGAATCAAGATCAGATCTGGATTGTTGATCCAACTCCATATAGGATTTTGCGAATCACGACATGGAGAGGAAAAATAAACAATGCAACAAGAATTGCGAAATCGCGATTTAATCGCAGCCATTGAATCAAGATCAGATCTGGAACGTTGATCCAACTCCATATCGGAGTTTCGTGAATTGCGACATGGAGAGGAAAAAGAAACAATACAACAAGAATTGTGAAATAGCGATTTAATTGTAGCCATTGAATCAAGGTCTGATCTGGACCATTGATCTCAGTCCATTTTGGAGTTTTGCGGATTGAGAGTTGAAGATGCCAAAGAATAATAACCATAGGAATCCCAAAATCGTGATATGCGATATTGTGATTTAATCGCAGCCGTCAGATCAAGATGTGATTTGGACCGTCGATCCGACTCACATCAACATACCACGTCAGCTAGGAACACGTGGCACAACCAGGTAATGACAAGTGTCAGACTGATTCAACATTTTAGGCACATGTAAGTCACGAATCAGAGTGACACGTGGCAGTATTCAACATGTGTCAATCCACGTGTGACGTCAGCAGATGGACACCACGTCAGAGTTTCGAGGATCGTGTTTTGGAAATGTCAAAGAAAAATTGCAACAGGAATCCTGATTTCTCGATATGCAAAATCACGACTCAAATCGTAGCCGTTGAATCAAGATCAAATCTGGACCGTTGATTCCAGTCAATGGAGAGGCATCGGGGATCGAGAGTTAGACATGTCAAAGAAAATTGACATCAGGAATCCCGATGTCATGATAGGTGAAATCGTGATATAATCTGAACCGTCAGATCAAGTGTTGATCGGAGGGCTACTGATGCACAACACAGTGAAACTACCAGAAACCATTGATGGCGTCTGCTAGAGAATTCAAAGAAACCCCTGTGTGATCGCCAAAGGAGATGAAGAGTCTCCAAGCTTCGTCCAAGTGAAGGAAGACTATTTTTAGAAGGTATCGACAGATGGATGAGCATGGAAGCCTGTAACTAAAACAGAGAAGGTGAGCTCAACTGTCACAGAGAAGACGAAGAGTCCCAACTGCCAGAGAGGCTGCGGAATCTCAACATAACATCCAGTGATGTTGAACGCGTGGGAAAACATCCAGAGAAGATGAAGAGTTACGATGATGATCACGCAGAGCACTCGAGAGGTGGCGCGGTATGAGCATGCATAGGAATGGAAAATATTGCATGCACAAGATGCACATAATCTATATATACACGGTACAGAGAAGAGATGAGGTTGTTGTTGCTGTTGGTGGTTGTTGTGGTTGTTGTTGGTGAAGGTGATTCATGTGTGAAGAAGGAGGAGAGTGCAGCAGCTGAATAACATAGAAGAGGAACTGTGCAGTGAATGGACATGGAGCATAAAACATAAAAAGCAGAAGAACAGACAGTGCAAGTGATGTGTGCAGAAAGGAAATGAGGCGGACAAAGCAATGGAATGCAGCAGAACAGTGATAAGTCTGGTAAGCCATTGTTGAACATCATATCACTGTAATAAGTTTCAATAGCAAAGATTTATATTTCAGGGTGGTTGGGAGGAACTAGGAAGGACTGGTGTCCTCAAAGGTTCAAGTGGGTGCTTGAACACAGGGAGATGGTGTTTCCTTCTAGTTGGTGCTAGAGAAACTAGGGAGTTGGTGCTTCCTTCTAGT